>SNQJ01S0090411.1:24675-55363 GCA_010110895.2 Picea sitchensis | reverse complement strand
TGTGAGATTCTGGGAGGATGAGGCATCTGATCGAGGACCATCGAGCTTCAGGTTAGTGTTCTGATCATCCTGCATAGAATTAGGGTTTCATTTTTTGGGCAGGGGATTTACGGAGGGTCGTACAGAGGGTTTGATGAGTGTGGGCCCCACGTGCACGGGAAATCAGGAAGTAGGCATGCATACATGTGCGCTTTCTTACCAGATAGGTGCGCATGGGAGCACTGGTAAAGGGGTAGAGGGCACGCACTATGTGCGTTCCTGTCGGCTGAATAGGCACGCACATGTGCACGCCTGTAGAGTGAACATGCGCACCTATGTAGTGAACAGGCGTGCCTGAGAGCACGCCTATGTAGTGAACAGGCGCGTACACGTGCGCGCCTGTGGGGTGAACAAGCACGCATGTGTGCATGCCTGTGGGTTAAAGAACCGCGCCTAGGAGGCAAGGTTGACGAGTGTAAAACTTATCTTTTTGATGTTGTTGATTGTCCATGTGGCTGACTTAGGATGGTTTTATGTGGTTCTAGGTGAGCTTTGTGCATGATTCCGATTGGTTGGCAAGAGTGGGATTGGTCCCAGCTGTGAGATGCCATGTCTATTGAGGAGCCAGGTGTACGTGCGACTTTGGTAGCTTATGGGCTGCTGAAGTTCTTTGAGTGCCCATTGATACGGGCGCAGGAGTATCTCCTGCAGTTTCTTATCCGGATGTGGAGTCCGAACCTGCACTGCTTCATAGTGTGGGGAGACCAGATTCCCTTCACTACGGTGGAGGATGTATATTTTTTGACTGGGCTCTCATTTCGGGGAATGCCCCTACTGGCGGAGCCGGTGCTACTGAGGGATATGGCGCTAGCGACAGTTGGCCGGAGATATTGTTCGGGGCCAAAATTTATGTCTAGTACAGTCGTGAGCATTGGGGCAATGGATGCCCTAGCACATCGTTGTATAGCATCGATGATTGTGAGAGTTTATGGTTCACTGGCGACACAGCGAATCAGTGGTGGCCAGATGATGGTGATGGAGAGAGTGTTGGCCTGTGAGCACTTCACCTAGGGGCTTATGCTGCATGCCAAGATGGTAGGGTAGCTGGACCACTATCGGTCCATGGATACTGGAGAGTTTGCCTTCAGGTCCATCTTGGTGGCCTGGTTTCTGGAGAGGGTGTCGATGTTGTGCCCTAGGATTTTATTGGGTGCGCCTGGGGCGCAAGAGTCGCGACTGAGGAAGTGGTCGACTATGTTGCTTCACCATGGTGGTGGCGAGGGTGGCCACTTCTTTACTGCAAAGGCAACGCAGATATGGCGAAAGATGTTGCAGGTGATATTGCGATACCCCTATGTCGGGGTTGACTTCCGAGAGGATCCGAACATGGTGCTACCTACAAGGGAAGTGTTTGACCACCGAGGTATGTTGATGATGTTTATATATATGTTTTTGTGTTTTGAGATAGCATGACATATTTATATGATATAGATGCTGATACTATCTATTGCTTGTTTGTCTGTGTAGATGTGGCACCTCGTGGGCGCGAGGTGGAGTTGCAGAGAGCGTCGACTCGTCAGGATTTGGAGAGACTGTCGCGGGGAGAGAGACGTCGGTGTGAGGATGCCGTGGTGCGACTAGTTGATCCAGAGAGGGCAGTGAGGAGATGCTGGTTTGATGACCCTGGTGCTAGGCCATCACATGCTCCTCCGGCGGCTGTCGGAGTAGATTTTGAGGACATACGCCATCGCTTGGAGGTGGTTTTATAGGACATTCCTGAGCGCATGTGGTCTCACATCCAGGATGAGGGTATCCTGGAGTAGTTTGTGGGGATTCCGCCGCCATGGCAGGCCGTAGTACGATGGGCAGTAGTAGATGGTGCTGCGATGACTGGACGACTGCCACCGGGGCAGGAGGGACCGGCAGGGGGTGGACCACCATCGCCTGAGGGAGGGGCCAGTGGTGGTGGGCCACCACCGCCTGAGGGAGGGGCAGGCGGTGGTTCTCTAGAGGCACCGTGAGTGGCGCTCTATGTATTGATGTATTTTTTGTATATAGGCCGGTGAGCCCATTTTGTACCGAGGGGGTTCATTGGCCTGAGGATAGTTGTATTTTTGTATGTAAACATTTGGATGGCACTGTGGACCTTTCGATATATACATGAGTATACATTTTGAGATCTATGTGGTGTTTACATGTGTTTTGTTAATTTATTGATGATGTCTAATCTATATATTCTATGACAGGTTGTTGATATGTTTATGTATGTGTAGAGGTAGCTTGATGTGATATATGCCAGTCTAACACAATATTAGCTAGGTTATCTGTAATTTATTCAATTTTCTTCTAATATGTGTAAATGTAATGGAATCAAAATGTCTATACAAAAGTCTAACCTGCAGGTATTTGCGAAAGAGGCAAGGATCGCGTACGCGGTACACATTGTTGAGCTGAAGAACGACTAGTTATGAGTTGAGAAAGACGCTAAGGTGATGAATACTATGATGCTGGGAATCGGCCATGAGGCCAATGAAAGCAATGTATTCGGCTTGGTTGTTGGTCGCTGACCCCAAACATATGCCGCTCGAATGGAGCATTTCATGTGAGGGGGTGTAGAGAGCCCAAGCGATCGAAGCGAGATTTTGTGTCCAATGGCTGGCGCCGTTGGCGTAAATGATATGGTAGGTCAGTGGAGGAAGAATCTGTCAATAGCACAAATGAGAGTTTAGATGTGAGGGATGGAAAAAAGATGAAAAACAATATAAAATAAAGAACCTAAAGTAGAATGACTACGTTTAAGCATAAAATTTCTTTAAGTACAACCTGTTGACAGGTTCTTTGAGAGAGAGGCCTTCAGGAGAGGCTAGGATATATGCGCCTTTGGTGAGGCAATGTTGGATTATGTATGGGCCATGTCATAGTGACTCGAAATTGCCATGGCCAAAGGTATCATGAGCGATATCGTAAGCCAGGACGAGGTCGCCTTCGCGAAATGAGCGAAGGTTGAGATGTCAACTAAAGGTAGCCTTTGACCATTTCTTAGCTGCCTCTTTGTTCTGTAATGAAGATCGATGATCTTCATCCAGAGACTCTAAGTTCAGCAAGCATTTCTCCATTGGAGAAGTGTCGGGTAATAGCTCAATTACGGTGCGTAAGGTAGGAATTTCGCACTCAATGGGAAGAGTGGCCTCAACCCCATGGACTAGATGAAATGGTGTGAAACTAGTAGTTGTTTTCACATCCATACGGTAAGCCCATAGCATAGAAAATAGCATATGATTCCAATTGGTTTTATGTTTATTAATCATGCGCTGTAACATGGTTTTGAGGACCTTGTTAACTGCTTTGACCTGTCCATTAGACTGAGGGTAATATGGTGAGGCAAATTCGTGAGAGAATCCTAACCGAGATGAGATTTCGATGAAGATCTCATTCTCGAAGTGTTTCCCGTGATCGGAAATGATTTGGAGTGGTACTCCAAAGCAAGATATGACATGGTTAAAGAAAAAACGCGCCGCGGTGTAAGCGGTGTTGTTGAAGGTGGGCATAGCTTCTGCCCATTTGGTGAAGTAATCGACTGTGACAACAATGTATTTGTGACCATTACTGGAGTGGGGATTACAAGTCATGAAGTCAATGCCCCATTTACAAAAAGGGACGACAGTGATGACTGGATGAAGGAGAGCATGGGGAGATCAGGCTTTATTGGTGTAAAGCTGACATTTCTCACATCGTTTCACGGCGTGAATGCAATCGTGAAATAAGGTAGGCCAAAAGTAACTTGCTAGGATAATCTTCTGAGCAGTGGATATTCCCGAAATATGGCCCCCACATGCGCCACTGTGGAAGTTGTTCAAGACGCTATCGGCCTCGTCAATGGTCAGGCATCGACGAAGAATGGTGTCAACTCCCCACCGGTATAGGATGTCTCCGATGAGGAGGTAGCGGGGGGCCTGATGGAGAATACAATGACGATCATCTCGTGAAAGGTGGTTACCAAAATTTTGAGTTTGGAGGTGGACGAGGAGGTCGCCGTACCAAGGATCATCCGAAGTGATGTAAAAGAGGTGTTCGTTGGGAAAGTCGGTGTTGATGGGGGTACTGGTGGTGTCAGAGGGGAGGGCCATGACAAGTTCGGTGAGAATGAGGGCCTTCTTACTCTTGGGTGTTGAGAATTCTAAATCGTACTCCTGAAGGATAATGATCCAGCGAGCAAATTTGTTGTTAATTTGCTGATGACTGAGCAAGTATTGCATAGGGTTGGAATCTGCTACAACCTTGGTTGTGCGAAGCAGAATGTAGTGGTGTAGTTTCTGGACTACGAGGACAATTGCAAGAGCAAGTTTCTCTTCATGTTTATACTTCAAGGGTGGCCCTGAGAGGTTTTTACTAATGTAATAAATGACATGCTCATGATTTTCATCACCTATCTGGACAAGAACTCTTACTACTAACACAGTTGATGCTGATACGTAGAGGATATAGTCACGTTTGTAGTCAGGTGCACTAATTAAAGGGGTGTTGGAGAGCGCCATTTTAAGATTGTAAAATGACTATTGGGCATGGTCATCCCAATGAAATGGGATGTCGTGATGTAGTAAGCAAAGGAAACTGTGTGCGCATATGGCATAGTCTGGGACAAATCACCGTAGAAAGTTAGCTTTTCCTTGTAGGCTCTGAAGTTGATGTAAATTCCGAGGAGGTGGAATTTCGTTGATAGCTTGGACTTTGAGGGGGTCCACGGTAATACCACTTTGGGAAATGATGAAGCTGAGGAGGTGCCCAACGGTGACACAAAAAATGCACTTGAGGGGATTCAAGCGGATGTTGTACTGATGACACCGTTGGAAGATGATTCACAAATCATTGAGATGTTGGGTGCGTTTCTTGTTGGACAACTTAGAGGGGGGGGTGAATCAGTTGTCACCGTGCTTAAACAATTATGCTTCTTTTGAACTCTTTGTAGAAACACTGAATGATGATCACTATAATGCAGGGAAATAGACAATGGCACATTCAATATCAGTCACATATATGAGAAACACAGAGACAGATATTTCCCGAGGAAACCCATACAGGGTAAAAACCTCTTTTTCTTTATATGATAAGTAATAGTTACATTCTATACATTATCATACATATGAGCACCAATTCATAATGAGGCTACAACCTCTGTTTTGCAAGCTGCAACTTGCTGAGAGCACCAACTCTCTGTTTTCTCTAGCACCCACTAGAAGGAAGCACCAACTCCCTGGTTTCTCTAGCACCAACTAGAAGGAAGCACCAACTCCCTGGACTATTTCCGGCACAAGCTGGATGGAAGCACCAACTTCAATCATACAGGCACCAACCAGCATACTTAGAGAGCAAAGAGTTCTCCCTTGCACCACCCTGCCACCTGGTTTCTCACGGTACCCAACGGATGGAAGATACAAATTCCCGTGTTCAAGCACCCACTTGAACCTATGGGGATATGTAGTCCTCCCTAGCACCACTCTAACCACCTAAAATATAAATATTTGCTACAAAAACTTATTCTGCGATTGATATAATGTTCAGCAATGGCTTACCAAACTCATCAATGTTCTACTACATTTCGTTACTCTTTCTACCTCTTTGCCTTCCTGCACACCTAACTTGTGTTATGCGTTCTTTTGCAATTTAAGCTCTCTATGCCATATCCTTTCAATGCAACATTCCTCTATTGTGCATTTCTTCTCTTGCGCTTTGCCTCCTTGCACACCTCTGTATTCTCCTCCACAACGACAACAACTCAACCTTGCCAGCCTCATCTCTTTTACGTCCAATGTGCTATAGCTTCTATGCACTTTGTGCATCTGTGTCTCCATTCTTGAACAGAGAACAAGAGTTCTCCCTTGCACCACCCTGCCACCCTGGTTTCTCTGGCTGCAACCAGATGGAAGCTACAATTCCCTGTGTTCAAGCACCCACTTGAACCTATGAGGACAACAGTCCTCCCTAGCACCTCCCAACCACCCTAAAATATAAATATTTGCTACTAAAACTTATTGCAGTGATATAATGTTCAACAATGGCTTTACCAAACTCATCACTGTTCTACTACATTTTGTTGCTCTGTCTACCTCACTGCCTTCCTGCACACCTAACTTGTGTTGTCTGTTCTTTTGCAATTTAAGCTCTCTATGCCATATCCTTTCAATGCAACATTCCTCTACTGTGAATTTCTTATCCTGCACTTTGCCTCCTTGCACACCTCTGTATTCTCCTCCACAACGACAACAACAACTCCAACCGCAACCTCATCTCTTTTCTGTCCAATGTACTTATAGCTTCTATGCACTTTGTGCATGCAATATTCTCCATTCTTCTGCATGCTCACACCGTGCCAATGTCTTCCACATCTCAAGTGCTCTGCGCAATCATCACTAGGTGTTAAGATGAGATTCCTTTTTCCCTTTGGCAGTTGAGACTCTTCGTCTTCTCTGTTACAGTCGAGCTCATCCTTTCTGCTTTAGTTATGAGCTCAAAACCTCATCCAGCTGTCAATTTCTTCCACAAATAGTCTTGATTCCATTGGCATATTCCATGTGACTCTTCAGCTCCTCTGGAAATCACATCGAAGTATCTTCGCATACTTTGGTAGAAACCATCAATGGTTACTAGTAGTTTCACTGTGTCATGCAACAATAGCCCTCCGATCTTGTTCAAATTCACCTGCACCGTTTGATTGAATCCATGGGATCTTGCATTCATTTCAGCATTTCGGCATTCGGCAATTCTGTGTTGAGTGTCTCGACACTTCATTTCACGGTCTCCGAAGTTCCGATACAAAACTTTTCTATACTAGCTCCTTCCCTTCTCGTGACCATGGGCTGTGACCACAGCCTTATGCATAAGGCGCTTTCGCGATTTCGTATTTCGTGAGTCTAGAGATGAGACATCTCGACTCTCCAAGTCGTGATTCCCGATACCCCGAAGTGGCATGGGATCAACGGTCTTGATTAGAGCTTGATTCAATGGCTGTGATTGAATCCCAATTTCGTATATCGTGAAATCGACATTCTTGTTTCATTGTTTACTTGCTTCTCCATGTTGCGATCCCTGAAACTCTGATATGGATTTAGATCAACAGTCCAAATGTAAACTTGATTCTACAACTGCGATTGAATCACAATTTCGCATATCACGAAATCGGTATTTTGTTGCATTGTTTACTTGCCACTCCATGTTGCGATCCCCGAAACTCCAACACGGACTGGAATCAATGGTCCAGATCAACACTTGATCTGATGGTTCAGATCATTTCGCGATTTCGCATATCGTGATATCGAAATTCCTGTTGCATTGTTTCTTTGACATCTCCAACATGCGATCCTCAAAACTGCGAAGTGGTGTAAATTTGCTGATGTCACATGTGGATTGACATGTGTTGAATACTGCCACATGTCACTCTGATTCGTGACTTACATGTGCCTGAAATGTTGAATCATTCTGACACTTGTCATTACTTGGTTGTGCCATGTGTTCCTAGTTGATGTGGTTTGTTGACGTGAGTCGGATCGACGGTCCATATCTTATCTTGATCCGACGGCTGTGATGAAATCGTAATATCGCATATCGTGATTTCAGGATTCCTGATGTTAATAATCTTTGACATGTTTAACTCGCGATCCTCGAAACTCCAACATGGACTGGGATCAACGGTCCAGTTTAAACCTCGATCTGACGGCTCAGATTAAGTCACAATTTTGCATATCGCGATTACGCCCGCTTCTCCTTGTTCTTTAAGGATCGTGCAGGTTCTCCTCGATCCAACGGTGGTCGGACCCTACACTCAGATCTGACGTCTGAGATCTGTCCTCCTGTTCAATGCTTTTCTTGTCTATATTATGATCTGATGACCCTCGTTCTTTCGGGAATTTTGAATGAGATCCAACGATCATAAATGCTTCTCGGTCCTTTGATCATTTTGTCAATGTTGCGTTGCCTTCGATCATTCAATCTTCTTGGACTTATCTTCTATTTGCCTGTTGATCATCGTTGCTGTACTCAAGCCATCATCACTGCTATACTTTCCATCAATGACAAGCATATGCTTCTTGTTAAACATTTTCCAACAATCTCCCCCTTTGGCATTGATGGCAACTAAGGCACCCCTAAGGCACCCAAATTCTTTTCTCCCCCTTTGACATCAATGTCAAAGAAGAGGCATGCTCCCCCTGAGCTATTGCAGTAATTTAAGGAGGCATTGGATATTCATATGCTGCCTGATAAACATTTTCCAACAATTTGATTGAGCTGTGAGGTCGTCCAAGCATGCGAGGATGATATGAGCCAGATCGTGAAAGATGTATGTCATAGCTCGTTGGAAAGTTGTGCCAGCATTTCATTTAAGCCAAAAGGCATGACACAATATGTGTGCACTTCAAGGGTAGTGAATTTGGTTTTATACTGATCGGTTGGTGAATTTGAATTTGATTATAACCAAAGAATTTGTCCATGAAGGATAGAGCCTTGTGGTCTGCGCAGTCGTCGATAATTCGATCGATGAAAGGCGTGGTTGGTTCTTTGGGACATGCATGATTAAGATCGTGAAAGTCTATGCAGACGTGGATAGTGCCCCCTATTTTTGTTAACGGGTACAAGGTTGGAAACCCATGATGGATAAGCGATGGGGTAAATGAACCCAACAACGAGTAATTTGTCAAATTCGGCTTTGATGGTCGCTGCTTGGATGGGTGTAGCGGTCAGTTGTTTTGGAAAACTGGTGTAATGTCGTCCAGTTGTCGATGCGATGTTCAACAATAGAGGGATCGAGGCTAGGAATTTCTATGTATGACTAGGAAAAATATCTCGATGTATTCTTTTGGAAGAGGGATTTATAGGCGGTGATTTCCTAAGGAGCAAGTAGCTCCAATGGTCATTTCCTCGATGATGCCATTTTTTATGGAAATGTTGGATTTTAATGGTGGGGGGAAATAAGTTACTATGTTGCCTCTTCAAAAGCATCAGGATGAATGGGGTTCTTGAACCAGTCGATAGCCCTTGAGGGGATAAAACCTTGGTTTCGACCACGTAGATGGGGTGTTGGTTAGAGGCATGGAGGCTTCCTGTGAAAGAAGAGTGCACGGTGTAGCGCATCCCAGGGATAGTCTGGGTGGTTTAGCCGTTCGAGTATTTCTTTGTCGCAAGTGGAAGTGACGGGAATACAAGGGGTCAAGAAGAGTGATATCGGATTGTGGCCGTGGTTGCGCCTCTTTAGTCACCTTAGTGAGCAAAATAGAGGTGCTTGCAAGCTCAGTTGGCTTTGCTGGAGAGGGACAACTATAAGGAAAAGGGTTAGAAAAAGAAATATAAAACAACAACTAAGAATTAAACTAAGAAATAAAATTATAACCAAACTTATAAGCATAGGGACATATATACAAAAAGAACAATGAGACCCATGTCACCCATGATAAGGCTTGGATATTAGTGAAGAAAACACTGAGAAGCAAGGGACTATGAGTCCCTTTTTTCTCCAAGGGAGGGCTCTGGACCCCTGTACAAGTAAGCTCTTCTTACAACTTTGAAAATGAAAATGAAAGTGGTGAAAGAATTCTTTGCTAATCCACTCATATAAGTGAGATGGATTTCCCAATACAATGATGCAAGTATACTCTTTGGCAAGGATAGAAGAGTCCTAAAGAGAATAATGGTAGCATAACTTTTCTTTGAATTCCTTGAAAAATGAAGTGTATCCATGACCTTTTCTAGCATTCCTTGAGCTATTGTTCAACTAGTTTGTAGTGTGTAAAGAGGCTAGCATTTCTAGAATCTTTGACTTGCCATCAAGTCGAATCCAGTTCAGATTTGAGTGTCAAATCGGCTTGTGAGCTGAACCAGAAGTGGGTGGAGGCCAACCACTCTCATAAATGCACACAGTTTCATGTGCACATCTTTTGTGATAACAATCATGTACCGCGCATGTGTTAACTTGACGCTTCCTGTTTCTGCCCTTCAAATTTTCACTGTTTTGTATAGTTTTTGACCCTTTATGAATGATTTTGTGTTAATTAAGGTCCATGGAAGACTTCATAACTGTTTGATGATCCTGAATTCTGTAACCATGTGCATACAAAATTTCAATGATAACACACACCACATGCACAATTTTATTTTTATTATAGACTACAACTTTGCTATCAACAACAACTCTAATAGAGTTACAACTCCACAAGCATCACCACGTTACAATGCAATACTCAACTTACACAAATCAACACCAACAGAGAAGAGGAATCAATCCTCAACAAATACCAATTTATCAACAGGTACATGTGAATGGTCAAGAGTAACATGCATGTATCACATCTCTACCAAGAGGTACATCTCACAGATGTATGCTACTGCCCCAATACAACCCGGTATTCCTTTTGAGTATTTAGGGTTTTATTTTCATGAAAAACTTAGAACCTCTGCAACCCTCAGTCACATCCACTTCTATCATTCACTATCCTGACCAACCGTAACCAATCACAACACATCCATGCTCTCCCATAACTTACTCATGCTCCTCAATCATACAATATGAATGCTACTTTATCATGTATAAGCAACCAATATACTATGGAAATCAGAACGACCCCGCTTAAATAGGATGTATAGGATTATTAATTATAATTAATTTAATAATCTAACAGTCCTAAAAGTTAGCTAAACAATAATTATTTCTAAATAATATTAACCACCACTATTATTTATTACTTGTTCATGTCCGCCAAGGATTAATTAATTATTAATTACTAATCACAATTAATTGAGTAAATAATTAAAGGGGGTTAATAAGTTTAATTTGTTAAAGACTTACGTATTTGGGAAAGGATAGGACATTAAATATAAGGATAAGATATTAATAAATGATAAGATAAGATAATAAATACCAAAGGATAAAAAATAATAAATAATTATTAAGGGCATTAACTATGTGTAGGTAAGGAAGTAAATGGGCTGGAAAGGGCTGGTGAAGGAGGGATATGAGGGGGAGTGAGCTTCATTTGCTGCTGTGGATTACCATTCTACGGGAATTTATTTTGGAGGGTCTCTCTCTGGATTTGCAATGTGGGAGAGTCCGAAGTTCTCAGAAGCTCCGGGGATTAGCACAGGGGCACTACTTTGTTGGGGGTTTTGGAGTACCCAAATGTGATATCCATAAGGGTGTCCCCGGAGCTAGGTAGTTGTCCTAGTTAACAGGGTGGAAACTCGTTTTTGGGAAGAGTTGGTCCGTGGATTCAAGATGGGCAAGGCAACAGAGTGTGAAGGTCAACAAGACAAGTGGAAAGAGGAGGGTTAGCATCGCACTGCTGGGTATTTTAAATTTAATGTGATTTGTTTTATCTATAAAATTCATTATCTGCTGATAAATTTAATACGCGTGACATGTGCTAAATTAAAAGGAATTATTGAATTTTCTCAAATCAAGTAGAAGCATCGCTATGTTTGTGTAATTAATTGATGTTAAATCTATTCGTCCACTACATATGGTATCAGAGTTCCTGGTTCAAATCTGAACCAAGGGCCTACCTACCTACCTACCCGCCCACTTGATTTAGTAATGTAACGAAAATTCCACTCCAAAATTTGTAAATTTGGGCCTGAGGGCCAAGTTCCATATCCAAGTCCCAACGCCACCTCCACCCAACTTGTAAGTCAAGTATACATTTTGATTTTAGTATATACACAAATCTATATATAATATATATAAACAATATGCTCCGGAAAAAAAGAAAAAAAAAGAGAAATTTGTTTAATATTATACACATTTAAAGTGTTAAATAAGTTTTAAGTAATTTGGTTCAATTAAACAAAAAAAAAAATATATATATAAAATAAAAATAGAGTATAAAACTACATTACTAAAAGAAATATAAAAAAAATAGAGTAGTGAAATACATACTAAAGAAACAAAATAAAAAAAAAAAATAAAGAAGGCATTCCTAATATAATAAAGAAGACATATTTATAGATGGAAGGAGAACATAACCGTAAGACACAGAACGCCTGTGATAAAAATCATTTAAAAATTCATAATCGAGTAGATGTCGAGTACAATACACATTGTTAGAACCCCAGAAATTAAACGAGAAGAATTATGCATCCTGGACCATCTTAATGGAGAACATATTGTTAGATAAAAAAAAATTAGGGTTTGAAATGGCACAAAAACAAAACCTACCAGAGGTTAAGATGCATAGAAAAAATTCAAACGTTCACCTAGAGACAAAAGATATTGCAGGGAAATAACCAAAATCAGAGTTGAACTTCCTTACTTCAGCGAAAGCTACACCCAAAGGGATACCATTTCTGTAAAATGAAAATTCACTAGCATCCAAGTTAATGCAACATCCTATAACATCTCCAACAACCCACAACTGCCCATAAGGCTAGGAATCTTTGTTCCACTTCTTCATTCATCTTCCACCATAAGAATATGAATCCTCATCATCTCCAACACCTTCATGGCGAGTAAACGGACATGTAATAGTGGCCCAGCCGAGTTGTTGAATCCCAGAAGTCTCCAAAGTTACTTCATACATCCATTTTCCTTTTGACACACAAGCATTTGCCCGAGCACTGCTGAACATCACCTGGCTGAAGGGGATAAAGCCACGGCAGCTAGAGCAGGCCAGGAACACACAAGTTGACACATAAACCATGAAAAGCCTGCATCCAATCTCATACATTTCCACATTTCTCTCATCACTCGCAGGAACCATAGAACCGAACCCTACACAAAGGGAAGCCATAGATAAAACACAAAGACCTCCAACTTAATATTTTCATTATAGAAAGAGTGACGTGACGTAACAATGCTTCATGAGAGCCCGGGCCTTCTAAAAGGGTTTAGGGTGGAGTAATGCTTCACGAGTACAGAACGTTTTTAGACACTACATATCCACAAACATTTTAGCGCCCAGTAGAGCTTTCAAGTTCAAATCACATCCAGGCTCTCTTTCTATTTATTTAGCGAGGGTGGACACTGAACGTTGAAGAGGACTTGTACATGCCAATGGGGTTGTTTGAATCATGGAACGTAAAGCAGCAGGGGAGTTATGCCATCAGATGTAAGCCCAAAGATGCTTTCCCTTTCAAGAATAAAATTCGGATGCAGAGTCATATGCTCAAGAGAAAGAGAAAACGTGCGCTTCCTCCCACCGCCATACTGAACGACGAAGAAATAGTTACTTCCCAAGAGCTGGGAATTCCTGAAAGACATACAAAAAAATTGGGTTGTCATCAGACAGTGGCTGGGAAAAGGAGAAAGAAGGCTTGGAATTGCACAAAATACAAAAGAAATAAACATGCCCACATGATCAACTAAGTCATGCTAGAAGAAACTTTTCTATACATGGGACTTCAACCTAATCAAAATGTGTTTAGAGCAATATAAATCAAACAGTATGCCCAAATATCTCAGTACAAATACACATACCTCTAACTCTACATAAAAAATTACCAACATAAACAAGTTGAGAGATATCATCTCATCACTACAATGAATGAAGTAGTTGCAAGGGCCGCCAGCTACTAGAAGAATACATAAGGCTTTCACAAATAGATCAATAAGTGCAAATGGCGATCATTGAATTCCAAAGTTGGCTATAGACATGATATAATTTGGCTCGCCCAAGCTGCTAAAATAGCCTCACGTGACCGATGATATCGCATGTAACACCTTCAAGCTCGAAAACCTCCCATTAATAAGCCAAGGGAGGAGCCTGTAATATTACCGTAGCTCCCCCAGCACTGCAGAGGGAGAAGTCGAGATGACGGCGTAGTGAGATAGGCGACAATGATGGAGTGTTAGATTTGAGGAAAGTTTAGGGTTTGATTAAGACACATGTAGGGTTGGGAATGAGGATGGATTTGGGAGGGGCACGTGGGCCTCATGTGAGGACCCAATGCCAAAGTTAAAATTGTTTTATTTTTTAATTTTTTAATTTTTATTATTCTTTAGTTAAATCTTAATGTTATATAATTCCAAATAATGGTTTAAATTATTTATATAGTCAAATTTAAATATAATTAATTTATAATAATAATAAAATTTTAATAATTTTAAATATAATTTAAATATAGTTTTTTTAACTATTATGTTTTAATTAATTAATTATGTTATGTTTAATTTTAAACATAATTTAATCCATAGTTTTTAACCATTATAGTTTTAATTAATAATTACATTTAAAATTTATGATTCATGCCAGATTTGAAACTAGTTAAAGTGATTAATAGTTTTAACCAAAACACCGGTTAGAACCCGCAGAATACCATTTAACTAAGATCGAAATACCAAGTGCCGTGAATCAAGACAATGAGAGGAAGATCTCAAAAGCAAGCTCAAAGAGCACGACCGCAAAAAAAAAAAAAAAAAAATGACGCATCCAAACAAGCCAAGCACCAAGTCCCTCCATTACATTCCACCAACAAAAGTTGAATACTAAGCTTCAATGCATCACCGCATTCAATGCCATCATAATGCACCACAAGAAAGTGTGTGTGCTTGAGTGTATTATCTATCTAACAAGCACCTACACCGCCATATGGTAACAGAGTCGCGCCAAGGATAGTATCTACAGGGATTTCAATGGAGGTGAGTGCATCATCTCGTTCATCCCCAACAGGTAACATGAGTTTGAACCTGCGCACTGTTCTATGATTTTCTCTTAAATGAGTTCCTTCCCCGGGAAGGAACTCATTTCAGAGACACATAACAAAGGTAATGTGTTTAACTGTTACCTATTAAAAGCATCGACCCCATTACCAAGTGGACTTCCTAGAGTTAAGCAATCATGTATCCGTATAGAGAAGGAAAGACACCCATGGGGAGAGCAAGTAGCACGTGAAGGCTAATAGCTGATGGCATCAATCCACGGTGGTGGAGTCATCGTGCATGCTAAATCATATCAATGTTAAGATTTTTTTTTTGATTCTGGTGCAACAAATATTTTCATTTCACCATATGCATTTCAGGCGAAAATTGGAAGCCCATTTGTTAACAATGACTTTTAAACAAGTCGAGATGGCTCGGGAGAAAAGGTGAGGGACGTAGTGTCGATAATCAGATAGTAGACCCGGGAGGTATCACCAGTTGAAGGCATAATGACACGCTTCCTCGCATATGACCTAATCATTGGAATGGATTGTTAGAAGCTCATCAAGCTTTGGTGGATTTGCTTGCAAAGAGGGTGCTTTGTGACGACGATGAAGGAAGACCAATAAAGATCCAAGGTGTACGTGAGAAAAGTGTCGCTAATGCTTATATCAACCATGAAGGTTAAGGATGCTTGAGGCAAGGGTGTGTCGACTTTATGTTGTGGAAGCAGTGAATGAAGGGACCCTCATTAGATCAAGCTCCTGCATTGTCAAAATTTAAAGATCTTTTTCCTCAATGAGTTACCGTGGTTACCTCCCTCGAGAGGGAGCTTGATTTTACCATTGAGCTTAAAACTCCGGGTGCAGAACCAATCTCCAAAACTTCATATCGGATGACAATGTAACTTTGTGAATTGAAATGCAGCTTGAAAGAGTTACCGAATTAGCTAATAAGGCCCAAGAGTCCACCCTGGGGTGCACTGGCAATTTTTGTAAATAAGAAGGATGGATCCCATGACCGCAGTATAGACTACGTGGACTTGAACCGCGTGCTACAAGGAAAATAGGTACCCAATGTCATGAATAGATGACCTCGATCGATGAAAGGAGTGTACCGTATTCCTCAAATATTGGATTTTACATCGTGGTAATGCACTAAGGATTAAGGAAGGTGATATCCCAAAAATTCCTTTCTAACCTCGGGTTTGGACATTATGAGTTTGTTGTAGTACCTTCGGATTGACCAATGCTTCAACAAGCATTCATGAGCCCTCAAGGAACAACATATTCAAAGTACTTAGACCATTTTATACAAGTCTCTTCTATAGATGACATCCTCATCTATTCCAAGAAATGAAAGAGAACATGAGGAACACCTACCAGTAGTGTTGTCCCTTCCTTAGAGAGAAAATTGTATGGGAAGTTTTCAAAGTCAAGTACACTCTTCTTCCATAAAGAGATCCACCATTTAGGTCATATCACTGGCTAAGGGAATCATGGACCTTAAAGGTAAAGGCTAGTTATGGAGTGGCTGGCTTAAAAAATGCCCATGAGGTGAGAAGTTTCATGGGCTAGCAGGTGTTATTAACATCAGATATTTGTGGAAGGATTCTCCAAAATAGTGAAACCCATCACCACCTTGGAACGCAAGGGGTCAGGTATGAATGGATAGAATAGTGTGAAAGTGCATTCATTGAGCTTAAGAGGTTACTAACTAGTGAGCCAATTCCGCACGAAAGTGTCGGATATGGAAAAGGACTTCACAACATGCACAGATGCATCGAAGCAAGGCTGGGGGGCCGCTAATGTAGGATGGAGGAGTGATAGCTTATGTGTCAAGGAATTGAAGAAACATGAAGAGCCATACCACTCATGATTTAGAGTTGGCAAATCAGAAGCTAGCTGAAAATTTGGAGGCACTATTCAGGGGGCTAAACTTTGAGCTCAAAATAGACCATCAAAGCCAAAACATCTCTTCACTCAAAGAGATCTAAATGCCATGAAAAGGCAATGGAGTGAGTTCAAGAGTGAGTACGATTTTGGTATTTCTGCATAAAAAGGGGAAGGAAATGTGGTCACAGATGCCTTGAGTAGGAGACCATGTATCTTCTCCTTGGTAACCCAAAGGTCAATTTGAGGGAACATGTGTTGACATAACTCCTATGAGACAAATTAGTATTTAAAGGTTACTTCCAAACTCCGTGAGCCAGAGGCACTTAGATCCAAGGTATGAAGGATATAGTCCGGAAACAAATGGACCTGTTAAGATATCAAGGAAGGATGTACATCCATGAGAATGGGGATATTCAAGCATCATACTAAAGGAATCCAATAGAGCACTTTATTGTGCGATCCCAAGTGTGAAGATGTACGCCAGACATGAGGAAGCTCTTCTTTGGGTAGGCATGAAACACAATATAGTCCATTTCATCGCCAAATCCCTAGAGTGTCAACAGGTGAAGTCGACCACCATCACCCGGTGAGCCTCCTACAAGCACATGATGTTCCTATGTCCAAATGGGAAGTCATCTCTATGGATTTTGTTGTGGGGTTGCCACTCACATCTCATAGACACAATGCCATTCTTGTGATAGTGGATAAGTTAACCAAGAGTGCTAATTTTATTCCAGTTAGAGACACTTATGATGTCACTGATGTGGCACATGTGTTTGTAAGCGAGGTCATCTATTTGCACGGGCTACCTAAGAAGATCATTTTAGATAGGGACTCCAGATTCACTTCTAGGTTTTGGACAAGTTTACAGTCAGTTTTGGGGACTCAATTGAACTTAAGCACAACTTATCATCCTGAAACAGATGGGAAAATTGAGAGAGTAAATAAAGTCATGGAAGACATTCTTAGGATGCATGTAATGGATAATCAAACCCAGTGGGAGAAGTACCTACCTTTGGTAGAGTTTGCCTACAATAGCAGTTATCATAGCTCCATTGGAATGCCACCCTACGAAGCTTTGTATGGGAGGCCATGCAGAATGCCATTGAGTTAGGAGAGACTAGAAGATCGAGTAATAGTTGGGCCAGAATTGATTTAGGAGATGGAAGAACATGTGATTCAGATTAGGCAGAGACTAAAGGAAGCACATGATAGGAAGAAAAGCTATGCGGATGCACACAGGACCGATCGAAGTTATGAAGTGGGAGACCAGGTTTTCATTCGTATCAAGCCTAATAAGAGTACCATATGGTTTGGGAAGGGGACAAAGTTGTCACCTCAATTTATAGGACCATTCAGGATCCAAGAGAAAATTGGACCCGTTGCATATTGTCTCGTACTGCCACCCCACTTGCATAAAAATCATAATGTATTTCCTGTATCTATTTTACGTCATTATGTTGCTGATGAATCACATAAACTAAATTGGAAGGAATTGTAGGTATTGGACATGGGAACCCTCACGGTAGAACCATTACGCATATTGGACCGTAGAGTCTGACAGCTCAGGAACTGTCTGGTAGACCAAGTTAAGGTCCAGTGGGACAAGTATAGTCTAGGATCTGCTACTTGGGAAGACACCGAGACACTACGATGAGACTATCCCTCACTTTTTTTGACCACCTTGAGAACATGTTTCTCGAAGGTTGTGTGTATGTAACACCACCTTTTGACTTAGACAACTAGGATTACCTGAGGCCTGCGTACTTTATTTTCTAGTCACAATGAAACTATTAAGTGATACACCTAAACCTTAAATGTATGAACTTTTATGAATGATTAAATGTTATTGATGATGATGTATGTAATGTGATCTATTATGTGAATGTAAATTTTACGAATGTTTAAATGCTATTGATGATGATGTATATGATGCGACATATTGTGAGAATGTGAATTCAATGAATGTTTAAATGCTATTAGGATGATGTTGGATATGATGCAATCTATTTTGGGTAAATGATAATCTTATGAATGGGTGTTGAAATTGAATTATGGGGTATTATGAGATCTATTTCTAACTGGAAAACTTTGATGTTAATTTATCGGTACAGGGATACCAAATTGAAATGATGATAGTATGCAATTAAATGATGATAATGCATAGAAATGTATGAGTTTGTGTTACAGACTAATATGCAGGTTATGGGATATGAAATAGCCAAGGGATAATGATGATGAAAGTGGATATCAAGACCACTAACCGGGAAACATTATGGTATGAATATTGTATGTGGAATTTATATTGGTTTGGATGCATTTCTATGATATGTGGACTAGTGCATGATTTCAGGTGATGACACTGCCCAAAACCAAATAAACGATGAAAAAACCCCCAACAACATGGTGCCACTGTATATTCCATTGTAGGGTGTGGACCCTAGTTATGATTAGGAGGGGTGGAGGAATTTCCCACCGTGTATCCTCCGAAACCTGAAGTCATGGGAGGACGATGTTAGTTCATGCTCCCCAAGACATGTGATGATGACTGTCAGATGTCTGCTAGGGAAGCTTGGTCGAGATAGCAACACTTCCGCTTACGGGTTCTATTTGGAGTTAGGTCAATATAGCTGATGCTCCAAGATAGTCTAGCAGAGGAAGGATATGAATGGAGATGGAAGTAGGTTAGGGAGGAAGGATGAGTAGTAATAGTTGAGAAGGTATGGAGATCTGTCTTTTGGTGGAATTTAATGTTTTCCCTTCAAAAAAAAAAGAAATGTGTATATATGAATATTCATAATTTTGTAACTAAACCACAGTTGTCTAAATAAAATTGTTGAAACAGATAATTGTAATTAAATAATTTCTCAAACAATTGATTGGTTGTTGTCTTTTATAAAAGACTAGTCTTGCTGACTAGATTGGATGCATACATAAATTACTAAAGGATGATAGTTTTGATTACTAGTACATGGACGATACTTGTGTGTACTAGCTACACATGCATTTCTTGTACATATACACTAGTATGCATGAGTTTTCTTGACTTACTGATAGTGTCGATTAATTGTTATGAATGTGTGAACCATGTTTCTTTTCCTTTATACCATAAGATACCTTAACTTCGGGATGAAGTTTCCTTAAGGGTGGGTGTATGTAACGACCCTGCTTAAATAGATGTATAGTATTATTAATTATAATTAATTTAATAATCTAACTGTCCTAAAAGTTAGCTAAACAATAATTATTTCTTAAATAATATTAACTAATTAATTATTATTTATTACTTGTTCATGTCTGTCAAGGATTAATTAATTATTAATTAATAATCATTGATTAATTGAGTAAATAATTAAAGGGGGTTAATAAGTTTAATTTGTTAAAGACTTACGTATTTGGGAAGGGATAGGACATTAAATATAAGGATAAGATATTAATAAGGGATAAGATAAGATAATAAATACTAAAGGATAAAATAATAAATAATTGGATAAGGGGCATTAACTATGTGTAGGTAAGGAAGTAAATGGGGTGAAAGGGCAGTGAAGGAGGGATATGAGGGGAGGAGGTTTACGAAGGCAGGGATTACCATTCTACGGGGAATTGTATTTTGGAGGGTTCTCTTGGATTTGCATAGGGGAGAGTCTGAGTTTTGTAGTCGGGAGGATTAGTACAGGGCGCACCAGTTTGCTGGGGGTTTTGGGCATGGGGGCCAGGATATCCATATGGTATCCTGGATCTAGGTAGTTGTCCTAGTTGGCAGGGTGGAAACTCGGTTTTGGGCAGAGTTGGTCTGTGGCTTCAAGCTGGGAAAGGAAGCAACAGGAAGGTCAACAAAGCAAGTGGAAAGTGGAGGGTTAGCATCAGACCAAGGTATTTTAAATTTAGGTATTTGTTTTATTCTGTTATAAAATTAATATTCGTTAATAAATTTAACATGCATATGTGCTAAATTAAAAGGAATTATTGAATTTTCTGAAATCAAGTAGAAGTTACTGTTATGTTTGTTTAATTAATTGATGTTAAATTTATTCGGCTACTACACAATCATATCAGTACTGAACCATAAGAGTGTTGTTCACTCTATCAATCAACCAACATAACCATATCACAACAACCATACCAAGAATGCCTTAAGCATTCACCATACAATAAGCAAGAGTATCTGTCAAGACAACTATGTAACCATTCTAGAGTTTCTATGGCAGATCTGAGCCCACAAAATGCAGATCTGAAACTTGCTTTAGCCATCAAGAACTTAGCACTAGCTCACACTCAAGTCTTCATGACTTCCATCCACTATACGCGCTCTGTCTTCCTTCAGCCCATGTATGTACGCGCTTAGGATCACTAAAGCTCACGTATGTATGATCTTCGGTCCACTGCTGCTCGCGTACTCCTTCAGAAACTAGCGTTTCTAAACTTCCAAAACTTTCATCGTTAAGATCTCAGACTTATGGAAACTTTGATGCATCCATGAGACCCTCCAGCCACTCTCTCTCTTATAATAGATCTTCAATATATGCTCAAGAGATATATCTCACAAGATACCCTTGCCTCTTATTTATACTCTCCAAGTAGCTTCCTTAGAAGCATCTTGTAGGCCACTTTGTCCAACTTTGCCCAAATTTCCACTTGTCCATGTATCCAATAGCCACTTGATCACTTAACCCATTTTCCTCTTTTTAGGGTTAACCACTTTCCATCATTAGAAAATTCTCCATTTACTTTATTATTTAAATAATCTTCCTTGATTTTGTCACTTCACTTTATTATTTAAATAATCCTCTTTGATTTTGTCACTTCACTTTATTATTTAAATAATCCTCCTTCTTTGCAAGCACTTTAACTTTGACCTTTTGGGGCTTCAATCCAACATATGAGGGTCCTCCAACTTTGTAAGGCCATAACTCTCAAACCGTGAGGATTTATGTGACGTTCCACATATCACCAGAAATGACATGACAAACACTATTCACCTAGGATAGTTTCATTGACAAATTCACTGATCTTCTTCTCATTATTCCATAATTAAGTATGGGTTCTCTAACCATACTTCTAGGATAACTAAACCACAAAGAGTTTTCCTGTGAGGGATTTCACCATAAGGGGACCACTTTGGAGTTCATCCATTTGTACTCCTTATCAAGACAATAATGATTCATCTTTATATAAATGAAACCACATCGATCCATCATCATCTATGAATCATATATCAATGACAACTCATTGATACATATTCATCTATGCATCATATATAAATGAAAACTCATTGATCCATCTTCATCTATGCATCATATATCAATGACAACTCATTGATCCATCTTGATCTATGCATGACATCATATGACTATTATTCCACTTGACATCAATCCATTCACATCAAGGACAATACATATTACATTAGTATGCTATGACAAGACATTGTTCCTTTGAAATCAATCTTTGACATCAATCAATCCTTTGGAATAAATCAATCTGTTGACATCAATCCTTTGGAATAAATCAATCTGTTGACATCAATCCTTTGACATCAATCATTTGACATCAATGACAACATGATCCAACACATTTTCCAACAATGTCGCCATTACAATATTTGCTTGAATCACCTCTAGTGTGTATTTTGCGTCACTGTTGGGCGCCTCCTTGGGTTCATTGTCTCCCAACAGGACATCTCTGTGGACCCCATGAAGGTCCAATCTATCACATAAATTCCACTACCCAGGAATTTACACCAAGTGTAGAGTTTGTAATGAAAAACCAACTTTTTATGTCGCTTTGTCCTAGACTACGCCACTCGCACACATGGTTTTCTCCGCTTACTGTGTTATGATATCCCATTTTGATGGGACGAACATGCTCAAACATATTTTGATGATTTAAAATATTCCCTATCCAATGCCCCTTTGATTAGTCCCCCATACTATGATCACTATTACATCCTCTACTTATCAGCCTCAATTGTCTCAATAGCAGGAGTCCTCGTCCAATTAGGGGATGATGGGCATGTGTTGGACAACTGAGATGGGGGGTGAATTAGTTGTTACCATGCTTAAGCAATTATTCTTATTTTAAACTCTTTACAGAGCACTCAATGACAGTTACAATAATGTAGGGAGGTAAGCAATATAACATTCAACATCAATCACACACATGAAATATACAGAGACAGATATTTCTTGAGGAAACCCATAAAGGGTAAAAACCTCTTCTTCTTGATATGATAAGTAATATTTATTTTCTATACATTATCATTCTTATGAGCACCAACTCATTGTGAGGATACCACCTTTATTTTGCAAGCTGCAACTTGGTGAGAGCACCAACTCTCTGGTTTCTCTAGCACCCACTAGAAGGAATCACCAACTCCATAGTTTCTCTAGAACCCACTAGAAGGAAGCACCGACTCCCTAAGTGCTCCAACACCAACTGGATGGAAGCACCAACTTCCAGTCACATTGACACCGACCTATATAACATAGAACAATAGTTCTCCCTTTCACCACCACGCCACCCTGGTTTTTCTGGCTGCAACCAGATGGAAGCTACAACTCCATGTGTTCAAGCACCCACTTGAAACTCTCAGGACACCAATCCTCCCTAGCACCTCCCTACCACCCTGAAATATTAATATTTGTTTTTAACAACTTTATCATAGTGATACAACATTTATCTATGGCTTACCAGTCTCATCACTGTTCTACTACACTGCTCTAATTTGTCTGCATCAGTGTCTCTCACCTCGCGTCTGCTACGCTTTCTGTTCTTCTCTCAGATATGCGTTTTTGTTCCTTGCTTGTTCTGCGCTTCTACTCCTACAAACTGCATGCTTCTACCCGCATGAATCATGCTCAACAATTGTGCCCCTCTATTCTCTGTTCTACATTTTTATACTCTTTGTGCACCTTCTGCATCCTTCATGCGCAATACCTCTGCATGCTCATCATTGCGTCACTGTTCTATCCTACAGGTTGTTCACTGTAGCTCTTCCTTACTCCTACATATCTCGACAACAAGATCACTTCACTTCTCTGTTCTACATGCATTTGTCACGTCGAGTCATCTCTTGATCATCATGGCAACTCTTCATCTTCTCTAGTTGTTTTGTTGCCTGTGAGTTCATCATTATTGCCCATTATGCTGAGATTCCTTGGATTCTCTAGCAATCGAGACTCTTCATATTCTCTGTCAGTTACAACTAGTCAAATATGGCTTCTTTCGATTCTAACCCCTTCCTTTGTGTGACCACTGATGTTGACCAAGCACTTATTCAAAAGGTGCTTCCCGATTTCTGTCTAGTGAGTGCTGGCTCCATTTCATGATATGACCTTGGGATATAATATTCATGTGACCAAGTGATTGCGGGCATGTCCAAAGGTGGTTTACACCAAAATAATTTTCTCCTTGCAATTCACCACGAGGATCCACGCATCCTTTCTTCAAAACCATGGTTTCAATTGTGGCCCGCTCATGAAAAATTAAGGCCCGAGCATGTTCTGGCCCTGCAATGGAGCATGACCATCGATCTCACGATATTAATGATGCTCTTGAACAGACTATTCAGATCTGTCCTCTCAGGTCTGTGGAACAGATCTCTCCTTCCTCCATCAATGGATGAGGTTTCTTTCGTGATCCAAGCTCCAGGAGATTCAACTCTCAAACCCTATTGCTGCTGACTCGATATCTTCCGGAATAGAAGGTTTGTTGACATCTGTCCTCTTTAATCGATGAATCTTCCATATTTCCTTTTTCCATGCACAATCCTTGGTCTCAGCGATCAGATGACACGTATCCCTCCAAACCAACGGACGAGATCGATTTCACGATCTGGGCTCCGGGTGTTTCAATTCTCAAGTTCTCGTTTTCTCCCAGAGTATTTCACACGAAGTCCATGATCCAACGATAGATGTCCCTCTCGGATAAACATTCAATATCTCCTTCATGTCTCCAGACTTCAGAGATTTCAATTCTCAAGTTCTCATTTTCTCTCGGAGCATTTCACCCAGAGTCCACGATCTAACAACGTGTGTCCCTCTCGGATCAACGGTTGAGATCTCCTTCGTGTCTCTGGAATTCAAATATTTCAATTCTCAAAATATCGTTCATCCTTCCTTTTCTTTTTCCTGGAGTTGACAATCCACTGACACCTGTCCTCTTTAATCCAATGACTATCCTCCGCTCTGGGACTTTAGCCTTCGGGACTTCAGGTCTTTGGGCGAGTATTGATGGTAAAAATCCCGAAGAAAAACTCGCAGAGTAACGTAATTCTTGTGTCACGTGATGATGTGTCATGAGCCGAGTAGCTGCCACGTGTCACTCGGATTTGTGATTTCCACATACCTGAAATGAAAAATCAACTTGACACTTGTCATTGTCTGATTGCACCACGTGTCCTTGTTGACATAGTCTTCCACCTATCCTTGCTAACGTGGTCTTCCACATGTCCTTGAGGATGAGATTTGATGACGTAATTTGTTGACGTAGATTTCACTGATCTAATGGTCATTGTCCGATCTCCAGATCTGAAGGTTGACGAAGCTTCGCATTCCAGGGATTTCAAATCTCAAACTTTCCTGACTGAAAACTCCTTGCATCCTTAGATCCAAAGTGAATGTTGTTCATTTGATCAGAATCTTGGATCGATGGATTGATCTTTTTGTGATGCAACTTTTCTAGCTTATCTTGTCCTTCTACTCGAAATTGATCTGACAGCTATGATCAAATCATGACTTCACATGTTGGGTGTTTGAACATGAGCCAAACCTGACTCTTCCATCTCCAGATATCCAAAATACTCTACATCAACGACCCACATCCCTCTACGATCCAACAGTCCAGATCTGATCAAAACTTCGCGAGTTCCTACAAATCTTACCTTTGACTTTTCCAGTTCGTGAGTCAACGAATTGTTGATCTCTCACCACATGTCCTCTAGATCCAATGGTTCATATCTTATCATGATTTCACATTTCGTAGAGTTGGAGGATGGCTCTCGGCCTTATCCTCTTCGCAGTTATACTAGATCCGAGGGTTGTTGGTCCTCGCCACTCAGATCCAACGGATTAGATCTATACTTCTCCTATGTGCTTCCTTTGGTCACTGACCTCTGATCTAATAGACATCGAGTATTCAGGATTGGTGATCCAACGACCACTGTCACTCCTCCTCCGGAGCTTTGGATTTCTCAAATCTCTAAGTGTCAAAGGCCATGACCTTTGATCTTTCTATAAGTCTTGATGTATGGGATCTTGTCTGCGCATCTCAGAACACTATCTCTCTTGAGATTTCATCTCTGCATACTATTTTCTTCTTCACTTGAGCTTACGTTGTTCCTGTTTCACCATCGATGCACACTCTGATCTTGCCATCAATGACAAGCACACTCTACCTGTAAACAAGCGATCTTTCCATCAATGACAAGAACACTCTACTTGTAAACATACCAACAATATCCCCCTTTGGCATTGATGGCAACCTGTTGACGGGCGAAATTGACCGTCCATCAATTGGGAGAGTGGAACCAGTCCGGGGTTGTCTAAATAACCCAATCCATTTGGAATGGACCACCCTGATGAGTTTAACGGATCTGTTGGCTCCTCTAAGGTCTTTCAAGAAAACCAAAGAGAGAATTGATCTGAGCTAAGTAATCTAAAAGAAACTAAAACTGATAAAACAAATTAAATAAAAGAAATTAACTAAAAACTAACTAATATGCTAATCTAACTATTATATACAATCCACTAATTACTATTGTAATAACTCAAATCAACTATCTAATTATCAGCCTTAATATTACTTATTCACAAATATACACTATAAACAAACAACAGATTTAATTAAAACCTGCAAAACTCATGTGTTTTCTGCCCTAAGACAGCCAAGAATCTCTTTTTGATTTTTATATTTTATGAAAAAGAAATAAACATTACTGAAATTAAACAATCTAATATATTTACTGAAATTAAACAATATAATATAAATCTAGTTACAATTATATATGAATTAAACTACTTGATGAAAACAGTAGACAACAAACTAATTGACCTGGAAATGCTCCAAGTCTGCCCTGTGTAAGATAACTTCTAAGCTGGTCGGAGGAGGAAATTCGCACCGGTTAGTCCATAAGATTCTCAAAAACAATAGGCTGTGCTTCTTCTTGAAGTGTTTTACAGGACAAACAAGACATAAAAGAAAATCATAACAATCTTATGATTATAAATTCCTGCAATAAGGGAAACCTGTTATGCAAGGACTTATATATAACAATTCAATTCATGAAGAAGATAAACCTGTCATTCACAAACTAGATTAACAATTGTTATGTCTTTTATCTATTTGGAAGAGACAAAGTATGGATAACAATGATGAAAATTATATCATTTGTATATGATTTAGATAGTTAAAGTAGTCATAAACCATAAACAAAGTGATATACAAAACATGAAACAAAATGTTGATATATTGAGAAGCTAAAGCTATGACAAAACATCAATTCTGCTTCAGTCTGTATTAGAAATCCATATCCTTGTTCTCCCACGAATGAGGATGATGATTATTACAAAAATCATAAGTATATATAGGTTTCTTCACAAGGTAAAACTTCCTTGTGGAGAATATCAAATTGTTTTACATAATCTGGGAGATATCCCAAAATCAACTAAACTAAGCAATTAAAGTGCAAATGAAATATTTGAAATATCCCCTAAATTCTCATCATATCTACTGCCAATTCGAATTTACCCGCAATAGAACACAAATATCAAATTAGAAAGATATTTCATTAAGAAAACAATAAAAAATTGATTCTACAGACTTAGCTACAGAATCATCTGATTCTGTAGCTAGTCAAAAATAGCATACAGGACCAGATAGCAATCAAATAAAATCAAATCCAATCATCTTTTAATAATCATCAAAAAACGAATTACTAATGATTCAATTGAAATTATCATTCAAATTAAACAATATCAAAATGAATGCAATCGAAACAGAGTAAAGAATGCTCTGTTTTCAGTTACCATAAAACATGGTCAAATCTTAACAGGCCTGTTTCGTATCAAACGAAATTAAGCAGTGAATCAAATCGTATAATATACGATATAATCGTAATCAATACAACCATAATTGAACAAAATCGTAATCATATAAGATATGATATGCCACAACATAATTACAATCGATACAATTGAACACAAAATAGATTTGTTACAGCTGTAACGATATACATAAAGTTCATGTCGTTTCAATCAAATATAGAAAGACAGTTACGATGTGAGTGTTTACACAGTCTACAGACAGGATCACATAGTGATCGTAACCATTGACAAGAGTAATAATCATAGACCGAGTAACAATCAGAGCAGATCGTAACTGAGTTAAAAATAGAAACAAGTCGCTATTCTGGGCATGATCGGCTTCGTTCTTAAGTTAAATTTAAATAGTATATTCGTTGATAACATGGTCAAACAAAACAATGCGAACCGAATAGTTGGATACAACAATTATGACCCACATCGATTCGCAACTTGGTTACATCTTAACATAATGGTACTCGAATTGGTCAATAGTCATAGAATCACAACAGTTAACCATAATTGCTAACCGCATCATCTGGAATATTAACAATTCAGAATGTGAATTCGACTGTCTTTGGAATTGAAATACCAGAAACGGCCTGTGTTTAGAAGATATTTTAACAACTTTAATCAATAACAGAGTATCCAATTCAAACTAATTTACAACAATCAAATCCAATCATGATCAAATCAAATCAGAACTAAATCTAATTAAAACTTTAACGATAACGAAAATTGATTTATCAAAACAAAATTATATACAACAGTGCATGCTTGTGTGACAGAGCAAATCCATGATATACACAGAGTTTATGAATATGTCATATAAATGGGTGAAAGTCATACCAGCAAGGTTGCCCGGGCTATGCTAATTTCGAATTGACGATTGTTGTAGCCGACTCGACATTCTTAAATAGAATTGAACCTGTTGTTCACTGTCTGTTGTCAGTGGGTTGCACCTTCGCTTTATGACTGGTGAGTTTTGCCACTTGATCCTCCAGAGCATGAATTCTGGATTGCAACATCGACACATCTAGGTAGTACCTTTCCAACCATAAGCCACACTGATCGCATGGTGGAACAACTGGTTGAGCAGGAGAGGGTTTCGACGAGTCACCGAGGGTTTCACGAGGCATTTCAATGCCTGGAAAATTGGGATCATCCCGCAAACAAGGTGGTAGGGTTTTGACAAAGTCCTATGAAGGTTTGTCACACAGACCTTCTGAGTAGGGATACTCATTTGCCAGGAAGCGTTCAACCTCCGAGTCAGAATCTTCGCTGACCATGATAGGCTCAGGATTAACAGGAATTTTGGGTTTATTTCTTGCCATGCGAGAGATTAATCGAGCATTTTTCTTGCCTTTAGAATTCGCACCAGCTTTAGCTTTAGGATTTTTGGCTACGGGTTTATCAATTTCGACCTGTTTGGTCACAGACATGGGCAAGTTCATAGGTGAGTTGGGTAGAGATTTGGGTAGCAGAACGTTGTAAGGCATAGGGGGGATAGGCTTGCTTTCGCTCACCACAGGTTTATCAACCTGTGGTGGGCTTGAGTCCTCAAATTTATTCCGACTCAGAAAATCACTCCAACAGTCACTGCGTAACCCCAACTCATAAACCATAAACATTTTAATTAACCCAAAATGGAAAAGGCTGGTATCGGCCCGGTTGCGTTTATACCTTTTAGCCTTCTTAAACAGAATCCTTTGCAGGTAGTGAGGCATATTAAGATCATAGCCTATAAAAACCATCAATAGACGAAGGTGAAACAAGAAAATGAACCCATACCTGCCCTCACAAGTAGTGAATTGCTTGTTTATCATTAGCAGGTCATGCTAACGTTGCGTTAGCATATTTGTGGGAAATCCTTTGTCACAGGAGTTCACCATCCGAGATTGGAAGAACAGTGTCCACGGGACATCTTTCACTTTGCAATTTTTCGACCACTTCTGTCCAGTAGCAGGCAGACTGGTAGCCAAACTAAGAAATTTCTCATCAATTTCCAGTTGCACATCCCCAACCTTGGCTCGGAAGCCATCGAAGGTTAATGCAAATTGCCGAGCCACGCTAGGGTTATAACCATCGAATCTTCATATGAATGGGAGCCATCCGAATTCCTCCAGGTCGCTATAAGCACCATCGAACATCATCAATGCTTGGCAACCATTGGGCTCGGCCCTTACGACTGGAGCCATGGCTTGTGTGCATAGTAGGGTTTGAATTGAACAATACAATACACAGGGGCATAAATCGTTATGGCTAGCAGCTGTAAGCGAACAAAAGGGAAAGAATCAATGTATGCGTGCGAAAGTGGTGGGATTATCACCGCCATGCGGAACATTAATGGTTGAGTACAACGTTGTTCCATCAATAATCATAACGTTTAAAACACATTAATCGGCCGACACAAATATTTAAATGGTGGATAGTGATACCAAGGCACCATTGTATCGTTTGAAATCAAACTCAATCAATATAGAATCAAACCCAAAGTTAATTCGTGCCATTGTAATAATTCAAAACATTAAATCAAAACCAAAAGTTCAACCAATGTGCGATTTCATAACTTCAAACCATTGCCATTCAACATGAAATCGAAACTCATATAGTGACCATGCGTTTGTCACATAGTATATAATCAAAGTTTATAAAACATTATGTCAAGAGATTTCATAAAATCGATAAGCCAAGAGCTTATAATAGTCAGGATCATATCATATAGAAACGAGATTAACCATGACCCCCTATATAATCAAGTATGATTCATAAATTATCATGCTCAATGCCTCATCAATTAAATAAATAAAAGCAAGTTGTGCAATCAGAGCGAAAGTGGGTAAATGGACATAGTTTGAAAATTATTCTAGCCACTTAATAGCAAACCAAAGGTAAGTGCCTTTGAGAAAATCATGACAGTCCAAAAAGATGGAGGAGTTTTCATGCTTTCAGTCGTGAAAACTGAATCGAAACCAAATTGCAATTGTCGCATGAAATAAAAAGAATGTATGCTTGCACAATGCGACGATGACTTGACGTTCAGGAGACAAAAGGTGTAGGCAACTTATATGACAATTGAAAAAATTGAATTGGCTGCCAACAATGGCGACATACTGGGAGAAGCA
>SNQJ01S0090411.1:0-22373 GCA_010110895.2 Picea sitchensis | reverse complement strand
CTCTTAGTTCATTCAATATTTAGATCTAGGGAAAGAGTAGTATTCTGTTACGGTTTGTTCCAGATCCAGGTGGATCTGGGGAGATTGGTCTGTGTCCGCACTCACGAATTTATCCATAAACAGAGAGTTCCGCAAAGATCTTATTCTCAAAGTTTTTACCATGATCAGAAACTAGCTGTAGTGGGACTCTGAACAGGGTAATGACGTGGTTGAAGAAAAAATGTGTTGGTGTGCCAGTGGTGTTGTTAAATGTGGGCATGGATTTGGCCCAATTGGTAAAGTAATCTATTCACATGATAATGTACTTGTGTCCATTACTGGATGGAGGATGGAAATTCATGAAGTCTATGCCCCATTTATAGAAGGGGTCAACTGTGATGAATGGGTGTAGAAGAGTTGGTGGAGATTGTGCTTTTCTTGCAAAAAGATGTCATTTTTTGCATTGCTTGACAATGTGGATGCAGTCATGAAATAAAGTGGGCCAGAAGTACCCTGCTTGAGTTATTGTTTAGGCGGTGGACATACCTGAGAGGCGACCACCGCAAGTTTCATTGTGGAAATTGTTCAATACTCTGTCAGCTTCGTCGATGGTAAGATAGCGTCAAAGGATAGTGTCGACCCCTCGTCGATAGATAACGTCTCCAATGAGTAGGTATCAGGGGGCCTGATGGAGAATGCGTTGATGATCATATCAAGAGAGATGCGACCCAAACTTCTGTGTACGAAGGTAGATGACAAGATCACCGTACCAGGGGTCATTGGAGGGGATGAAGAAAAGGTGTTCATCAGGGAAATCCTCATTGATGGGTGAAGCTTTAGCATCCAAGGGAAACATCGTAATGAGTTTGGCGAGGATGAGAGATTTATATCTTTTGGGAATTGAGAAATCCAGATCGTATTCCTAGAGGATAACAATCCATCGAGCAAATTTTCCATTATTCTGTCATCTACTAAGCAAGCACTGCATGGGGTTGGAATCTACTATGACCTTGGTAGTTCAAAGCAGGATATAATGTTGCAGTTTTTGCATGAAGAGGACAATTGCTAATGTGAGTTTATCATCATGATTATACTTCAAGGGTGGCCCTGAAAGGTTTTTACTAATGTATTAAATGACATGTTCATGTTGTTGGCATGTTTATAGGCAGAGTGTGCTTGTCATTGATGGAAATATTACATTTTTACAGGCAGAGTGTGCTTATCATTGATGAAAAGATCAAAGTGTACATCGATGGAAAAACAGGAACATCGTAAGCTCAGGTGAAGAAGAAAATAGTATGAAGAGATCAAAGCTTAGGAGAGATAGTGTTCTAAGATGTGCAGACGAGATCCCATACATCGAGGCTCACAGAAGGATCAAAGGTCGTGGATTTTAACACTAAGAAATTTAAGAAAGCCAAATCTTAGGAGGAGGAGTGAAAGTGGCTGTTGGATCACCAATCCCGAATACCCGATGTTTGTTAGATCAGAGTCCAGTGACCAGAGGAAGCGTAGAGGAGAAGTACAGATCTGATCCGTTGGATCTGAGTGGTGAGGACCAACAACCATTAGATCTAGTATAACTGTGAAGAGGATAAGGCCGAGATCCATCCTCCATCTCCGTGAAAATTGAAATCGTGATAAGATCTAAACCGTTGGATCCAGATCAAGACACGTGGCGAGATATCAATAATTCATTGAATCACGAACTAGAAAAGTCAAAGGTTAGAGTTGTAGGAACTCACGAAATGCGAAGTTCCAATAAGATCTGGACTGTTGGATCATAGAGGGTTGTGGGCCATTGATCTAGAGTATTTTGGATATTGGGAGTTGGACGAGTTAGGGTTGGCTCACGTTTAAACACCTGACACACGAAGTCATGATTTGATCACAGTCGTTGGATCAATTTCAAGTGGAAGGATAGGACAAGCTAGCAAAGTTGCATCACAGAAAGATTGAGCCGTCGATCCAAGATCCTTATCAAATGAACAACATTCACTTCGGATATAAATATGCGAGGAGTTTACACTTAAGAAAGTTTGAGATTTGAAATCCACAGAATGCGAAGTTCTATCGACCATCGGATCTGGAGATCATACAATGACCGTTAAATCAGGGAAATCTATGTCATCAAATTACGTCAGCAACTCTCATCCTCAAGGACATGTGGTAGACCATGTTAGCAAGGACAGGTGGCAGACTACATTGGCAAGGACACATCGCGCAATCAGACAATGACAAGTGTCAAGTTAATTCAAGATTTCAGGTACGTGGAAATCACAAATCTGATTAACATGTGGTATCTTCTCAACTCATGACACATCATTGAGTGATGCAAGAGTTACGTCACTCCTAGAGTTTTTCTTCGGGATTTTTACCATCAACACTCACCCAAAGACCCGAAGTCTCGAAGGCCGAAGTCCTGGGGTGGAGGATAGTCGTTCGATTAAAGAGGACATGCATCAGTGGATTGTCAACTCCAGGAAAAATAAAAGGAAGGATGAATGAGAGTTTGAGAATTGAAATATTCGAAGTCCAGAGACATGAAGGAGATATCGACTGTTGATCTGAGAGGGACATGCGTCATTAGATCATGGACTCTGGGTGAAATCCTCTAGGAGAAAACGTGAACTTGAGAATTGAAATCTCCGAAGTCCGGAGACACGAAGGAGATCTCGACCATTGATTCGAGAGGGACACACGTCATTGGATCATGGACTCTAAGTGAAATACTCTGGGAACAAACGAGAACTTGAGAATTGAAACACCCAGAGCCCGGATCATGAAATCGATCTCGTCCATTAGTTTGGAGGGATACGTGTCATATGATCATTGAGACCAAGGATTGTGTGTGGAAAAAGGAAAGAAGGCAGGGCCATCGATTGAAGAGGACAAATGTTAGCAGATCTTATATTCTGTAAGATATCCATTCAACAACAATAGGGTTTGAGAGTTGAATCTCTTGGAGCCCGGATCACGAAGGAAACCTCAGTCGTTGATGGAGGAAGGAGAGATTTGGTCCACAGACCTGAGAGAATAGATATCAACTATTCGTTCAAGAGCATCGTTAATATCATGAGATCGACGATCATGCTCCATTGTGGGGCCAGAACATGATTGGGCCTTAATTTTTCATGAGCGGGCCGCAATTCAAACCATGGTTTTGGAGAAAGGATGTGTAGAGGCTCATGGTGAATTGGGGGGAGACAAGAATTTTTGTCTAAACCACCTTTGGATGTGCCCACAATATCTTGGTCACATGAATCTTATATCCCAATTTCATATCGTGAAATGCAACCAATGCTCACTAGACAGAAATCGGGAAGCGCCTTTTGAATAAGCGCTTGGTCACTGTCGATGGTCACGTGAAGGAAGGGGTTAGAAGCCAAAGAAGGCATAGTTGAATGGATGTAACTGAAAGAGAAGATGAAGATCCTCGACTACTAGAGAATCCAAGGAATCTCAACATAACGGGCACTAACGATGAACTCACAGGCAACAGAACCTTCAGAGAAGATGAAGAGTTGCCATGATGATCAGGAGATGACTCGACATGACAAATGCATGCAGAAAAGAGAAGTGAAGTGATCCTGCTGTCGAGATATGAAGGAGTAAGAAGAGATGCAGTGAACAACCTGTAGCTCAAAATAGTGATGCAGTGACGAGCATGCAGAGGTACTACGCATGAAGGATGTAGAAGGTGCACAGAGAGTATAAAAACAAAAAACAGAGAATAGAGGGGCGCAACTGTTGAGAATGATTCATGAAGGTAGAATCATGCAGTGTGCAGGAGAAGAAGCATAGAACAAGAAAGGAACAAAAATTCATATATGAGAGAAGAACAGAAAGCGCAACAGATGCGAGGTGAGAGACACTAATGCAGGCAGAGAAGAGCAGTGTAGCAGAACAATGATGAGACTGGTAAGCCATAGACAAATGTTGTATCACTGTGATAAAGTTGTAAAAATAAAATATTAATATTTCAGGGTGGTAGGGAGGTGCTAGGGAGGATTGGTGTCCTCAGATTTTCAAGTGGGTGCTTGAACACAAGGAGTTGTAGCTTCCATCTGGTTGCAACCCGAAAAACCAGGGTGGCAGGGTGGTGCAAGTGAGAACTATTGTTCTCTATTATACAGGTCAGTGCCTGTGTGACTGGAAGTTGGTGCTTCCATCCAATTGGTGTTGGAACACTTAGAGAGTTGGTGCTTCCTTCTAGTGGGTGCTAGAGAAACCAGGGAGTTGGTGCTTCCTTCTAGTGGGTGCTAGAGAAACCAGAGAGTTGGTGCTCTCAGCAAGTTGCAACTTGCAAAACAAAGGTGGTATCCTCACAATGAGTTGGTTCTCATAAGAATGATAATGTACAGAAAATAAATATTACCTATCATATCAAGAAGAAGAGATTTTTACTATTTATGGGTTTCCTCGGGAAATATCTGTCTCTGTATATTTCATGTGTGTGATTGATGTTGAATGTTATATTTCTTACCTCCCTGCATTATTATGATTGGCATTGAGTTCTTTGTAAAGAGTTTAAAATAAGCATAATTTTTTAAGCACAATAACAATTGATTCACCCCCCCTCTCAGTTGTCCAACAATTGGTATCAGAGCGAGTTCCATTTATTTAAGGGTAGATCATAGAGCTTAAACATGGCTAGCCATGGACAAACATCAACCAATAAGGGCCCCCTATTCAATGGAACAAAATTTGGCTTCTGGAAAGTTAGGATGAGAACCTACATAATGGATTTAGGTGAAGATGTCTGGGATGTGGTAGAGACTAGTTATGTAAAGCCAGTTGTATTAGCTTCCAAGGATGACAATCTAGAATTTAGATTCAATGCTAAGGCTATGAATTATATTCTGAGTGGGCTTGCAGAAGAATAATTTGTAAAATTTATGCACTTAGAAACTGCCAAAGCAATGTGGGACAAACTCATTAACATCTATGAAGGTAATGAGAAGGTAAAGGATGCCAAGCTTCAAACCTACAGATTACAGTTTGAACAACTAAAGATGAATGAGGATGAGACAGTTAATATTTTTTTCTTAGGAGTTGAGGAGATTGTGAACGCCATGAAAGGTCTTGGTGAGAAGATTGAAGACATATTAGTAGTTCAGAAGTTCTTAAGATATTTGCCTGATAGATTCAATCCAAAAGTTTCTGCAATAGAAGAACTGAATGATCTTAAGAGTCTGTCTATTGATCAACTCATAGGAAATCTAACTGCTTATAAAATGAGGGTTAATAAAGATAAATCTACCACTAGAGAAGCATCATTTAAGGCAAACAAGAATGAGGATTCTGAGGCTGATGAAATTGAAGAAAATTTTGTGAGAAGACTAAAGAAAGGATCAGGCAAGTTTCTCTTCAAATGTTTTAAATGTGTAAAGATAGGTCACTTTTCATCTAAGTGTCCACACAAGCAGAAGGACTAGAACTCTGAAGGATAAGAGAAGTACAAACCCAAGAGATTTGGTAAAAAGAAAAGTTTATGTGTAAACAATGATGACTCTTCATAAGACACAGATAGTGACTATTCCTGTGAAGATAAGGTAAATGACTTCATGCTCATGGCCAAAGAGGATTATGATAATAAAATCACAGGAAGTGATGCTAATGATGAATAAGATGTGGTTTACTTGGAAGGAGAGTTGATCAGTGCTTTGGAAGAGATTGACAGACTCAGACATAAGAAGAGAAAGAAAAAACAATTGTTGATATAGTTCAAGAAAGGCAGTAAAAAACATGATGAAGATTTGCCCCACTAAAAGTAGAATTAGAAGAGGCAAAGAAAATCGAAGACATTATTAAACAACATTTATCAGAAAAGAAGGCAATATGTGAAGCTCTGGAAGAAGAAGTAGTGAAAACTAGGAAAGAGTTGGAGAAGTTTCAAGCCTTGTATCATCAGAATCTATCAAGCATCAAATCCTTAGAAGGATTAGCCACCATTTTGAATCAGCAAAGGAATCCAAAATTGAAAATTAGTTTGGGTTATGAAGAGGGATCAAGTAGTGGTCATCCAAGCAACAAAGAACCCATCAAGTTTGTCAAATCTACAACCAATGAACCTCCAGAAACAAAGGAAGATAATCATCCACCAAGGAGGAGTAAGGAAAAAGGTACCAAAACTGAATCTGTTGAACAAAGAAATAATACACCCTTTTTCTCAAGGAAATCATCAACATGGAAGAAATCGACCTGCTCAAAGAAGACAACCATTTTCCAGGTACAAAGATTTTTTCTATGGGTATTGTTTCTATTGTTCTAACTTTGGCCACAAAGTTGTAAATTGTTCCTTAAGATTTAGACATGAGCAATCAAGACACCCAAGGAATAAATATCTACCACAACAGAGAATGAGATAGCCAAGTAACAAACAACCATAGATTACAATTTGTCAAATTAAGTTTAGAGACATACAACTAAGGAGGTCAAGAAATAATAAACAGTCAATGAGTAGACAACACTGCAACAATCACTTTGACCTATTGAACAATGAGCTTGAATGTTATAACTGTCATAACTTTGGCCACAAAGCTGCAAACTTCCATCTGAAGAATTACAAAGCAGATCCAATTATAAATCTCTTAGCTAGAAAGGCCAGCACATGGAAAAAGAAAGATAGTGAAAAATGTGGTCTAGTACTTTCAACTCAAAAACAAAAGGACTCTGCGAATATAGATAGTGGATGTTCCAAGCACATGATTGGAGAAAAGGATAAACTTTTGCCTATAAGTAAAACAAAAATAGGAAGTGTGATGTTTGAAAATGATGAATTAGGTAAAATCAAGGGTAAAGGGATGGTGAGTTTGAGTAATGGCAAAGGAGATTCCCAGCATGGTCTACTTGTAGATGGTCTGAAACATAATTTTCTCAGTATAAGTAAAATGTGCGACGGAGGTTGTGAAGAGGTGTTCATGTCCAAGGATTGTAAGGTAAAAAATGCAAACTCAGGACAAGTGGTGGCTATAGGCATAAGGATAGATAATGATGTTGATATTGAATCCTCCCATGCAAGAAAAGAAGAAGTAGAAGAAGAATCATGTCATAAGCTGCAAGAAGAAGTTGTGAAGGTTGAGAAGTCAAACACCCAAATCAACTTCTTGAATAGCTCCATGACCCTGGATGAGATCTTGGATAGTCAAAGATCACCAAATGACAAATCCGGTCTTTGATACAACAAGGATGAAATCAGTACTCCTAAGAAGTCTAACATAGGTCCTTCATTTGTAAAAATGGAAAGTAGGTATGAGAGTGTTTGTAATGTTTTTTTCTTGTGATGAATATAACCAGAAAAGCCTTGTATTGTAGGAATCATGCAAGAAAACTGAAGTTACTATAATAGAAGATCGGTGAAGCGTGACAGGGGGATTCATTCAGTTATGACAAGAAAGGTTGATGGAGGAATCCCAGTGAGAGAGGTGAGAAATATTGAGTCTTCTATAGAGGACACAACTGAAGCTAAAGATGAACAAATCCAAGAATCAGAAGGAGAAGAATGTGGGTTATATACAAATAAGAGAATCCATCCTATCAGGGGGAGTATGTATTGGTTGAATATCTGATACCTCCAACAAGTACTACAATAGCTCAAGGGGAGCATGTTTTCTTTGACATTGATTTCAAAGGGGGAGAAAAGGAATGATCTGGATGCTACAGTTAGTGCATCTAAGTAGAACAGTGCAGTCTTTCAGGGTTGTGTTGGCATCCAATTCAATTTTTTCAATTGTCATATAAGCTACCTACACCTTTTGTCTCCTGAACATCAAGTCATCGTCGCATTGTGCAAGAAGACATTCTTTTTATTTCATGCGATAATTGCAATTTGGTTTCGATTCAGTTTTCACGACTGAAAGCGTGAAAACTCCTCCATCTTTTTGGACTGTCATGATTTTCTCAAAGGCACTTACCTTTGGTTTGCTATTAAGTGGCTGGAATAATTTTCAAACTATGTCCATTGATCAGTCATGATTTCTCTCAGCTGCACTTTACCTTGGTTTGCTAGCCATGGTCGGAATAATTTTCAAACTCATGTCCATTTACCTAGACTTTCAGCCCGGATTGCGCAACCTGGTTTTATTTATTTAATTGATGAGGCATTGAGCATGATAACCTATGAATCATACTTGATTATATAGGGGTCACGATTGATTTTGGTTTTTGTATGATGTGGTCCTTATTATTATAATCTCTTGTCTTATCGATTTTATGAAATCTCTCGACACAATGTCTGTATAAATTTTGATTATATATTATGTGACAAACACATGGTCACTATATGAGTTTCTATTTCATGTTGAATTGCAAAGGTTTGAAGTTATGAAAACACACATCGGGTAAACTTTGGTTATGATTTAATGATTTGAATTATTACAATGGATCATATTAAACTTTGGGTTTGATTACATTGATTGAGTTTGATTAAACGAATATTAATGTTGCCTTGGTATCACTATCCACCATATGAATTCTTGTGTTGGCTGATTAATGTGTTTTAAACGCTATGATTATTGATGGAATAACGATGTACTCAACCATTAATGTTCCGTATGGCGTGATAATCCCACCACCTTCGCGACGATACATTGATTCTTTTTCCTTGGCACAGCTATTAGCCATAACGATTTCTACCCCTGTGTATTGCATTGTTCAATTCAAACCCTACTTTATGCATTACAAGCCATGGCTCCAAATGTATACGAGCCCAACGGCTGCTGCCATTGTTGATGTCCGGAAGCGGTGCTTATAGTGGACTCGGAGGAATTCGATGGCTCCATTCATACTAAGATTCATGGTTATAATCCTAGTGGCTCCTCGCACTCTGCATAATCCCTCGATGGACGTCGACTCAAGGTTGTGCAACTGGAAATCGATGAACAATTTCTTAGTTTGGCTACCAATCTTAAGTACTGACAAGTGGTCAAAAAATTGCAAAGCGAAAGATGTCCCGTGGACATTGTACTTCCGATCCTGATGGTGAACTCCTTTATGACAAAGGATTGCCCAGAACATAAAGCAACGCCATGATGACTGCTAATGATAACTACAATTCATTACTTTAGGGCATGTGCTGGGTTCATTTTGTTTCACCTGTGCCTATTGATGGTTTTTATAGGCTAAGAGCTTACTATGCCTCACTACCTAAGAGCATAGAGTCTGTTTAAGATGGCCAAAAGGTATAAACGCAACCAGGTCGACACCAGCCTTTTCCATTTTGGGTTAGTTAAAATTCCATGGTTTATGAGCTGGGGCTACGTCGTGACTGTTGAGGTGATTTTCTCAGTCGTAACAGCTTTGAAGATTCGCTTCCAACAGCAGGCTGATAAACCGCGGGTGAGCTTAAAGAAATCCTATCCCCCGGCTCCTTTACATCCTTCCGCCACCCAAACTTCTTACACGACTCTACCCATGAACTTGCCCATGTCTCCAGACTCAAACAAATAAAATTGCTAAACTCAGAGACAAAAAAAGCCTAAAGCCAAAGTCAAAAGCGAATTCTAAAGGCAAGAAAAATGCCATTAATCTCTCTCGCATGGCAAGAAATAAAACCAAAATTCTGTTAATCCCGAGCCTATCATGGTCACCAAGATTCTAAACTCCTGAGGCTGAACGCTTCCCCGCAAATGAGTATCTCACTGAAGGTCTGTGTGACAATCCCTCATACGACTTTGTCAAAACCTACCACCTTGTTTGCATAATGATCCCAATTTTCCAGGCACTGAAATGCCTCGTGGGAACCCTTGGCGTGACTCGCCAAACCTCTCCCCGCCTCAATCATTTGTTCCACCATGCGATCAGTGGGGCTTATGGTTGGAAAGGTACTACTTAGATGTCGATGTTGCAACTGCATTCATCTCTAGGAGGATCATGGCAACCCACTACCATAAAGCTAAGGTGCAACCCATTGACAAGAGACAACGAAAAATAAGTTCAATTCTATTCAAGAATGTCGAGACGGCTACAACAATTGTCAATTCAAAAATGGCATAGCTCGAGCAACCTCGCTGGTATGAATTTCACTCATTTATATGACATATTCATAAACTCGCTGTATATCGGATTTTCTCTCAATACACAAGCATGTAATCATGTATATAATTTTGTTTTGATAAATTAATTTTCGTTATCATTAAAGTTTTAATTAGATTTAGTTCAGATTTGATTTGATCATGATTGGATTGATTGTTTTAATTTAGTTTGAATTGGATACTTTGTTATTGATTAAAGTTGTTAAAATCTCTTCCAAAAACAGGTTGTTTCTGGTATTTCAATTCCAAAGATAGTCGAATTCACATTCTGAATCGTTAATATTCCAGATGATGCGGTCAACAATTATGGTTAACTGCCAGATTCTAAGGGATCATTGACCAATTCGAAAATTATTCCATAAGATGTAGAACCAAGCTGCGAATCATGTGGGTCATAACTATTGTAATTCCACTATTCAAGTTCAGATTACTTTTGTTTGACCCATGTTATCAACCTAATATACTATTTAAATTTAATTTAAGAACGGGCCGATCATGCCCGTAATATACTTGTTTCTATTTTAACTCCGCTTATGATCTCGTCACTGTTATCATCATGATTATTACCTTATCAATGGTTATGCATCACTATGTGATCCTCGGGTTCAGACTGTGTAAACATCACATCGTAATCGCTTTCCATATTTGATCAAAACCCACATGAACTTTATGTATATCGCCATGTACTGTAAAAAATCTATTTTGTGTTCAATTGCATCGATTATAATTATGTTGTGGAAAACCATAATCGAACAGAATCATAATCATATAATACATGATTATGATTCTGTTTGATTATGGTTGTATTGATTATGATTACATCGTATCTTTTACGATTTGATTCACTGCTTAAATTCGTTTGGATAAAACAAAATCATAAGATTTGACCATGTTTTATGGTAACCAAAAACAGAGCATTCCTTACTCCTCGCTTTGATTGCATCTTACTGTTGATATTGTTTAATTGAAATGATAATTTCAATTGAATTACTAGTAATTCGTTTTGATAATTAAAAGATGTGATTGTTTGATTTTATCGGATTAAGACCGTCCATTTTTGACTAGCCATTTAATCAGATTATTTAGCTAAGTCTGTAGAATCAATTCTTTATTGTTTTCTTAATGAAATATCTTCTAATTTGATATTTGTGGCCCCATTGCAGTAAATCTAATTGGCGATTAAGATGAGCAGCTTAGGGATATTTCAAATATTCTATTCTGTGTTCTTTAGCTGCTTAGTTTAGTTGATTTTGGGATATCTCCCAGACATGTAAAATAATTTGATATTATCCACAAGGAAGTTTTAACTTGTGAAGAAACCTATATATACTTATGATTTTTATAATAATCATCATCCCCATTCAAGGGGAGAACAAGGATATGGAGTTCTAATACGACTGAAGCGTAATTGATGTTTTTCATAGCTTTAGCTTCCTCAATATATCAACATTTTGTTTCATATGTTTATGTATATATCACTTTTTGTTTATGGTTTTATTGATCATTTTAGCTATCTAAATCATATACAAATGATATAATTTAGATCAATCATGATTCATTACTTGTCTCTTCCAAATAGATAAAAGACATAAATAAAATAATCCAAATTTAGAATGACAGTTTATCTTCTTCATGAATTGAATCATAATATATAAATTTGTTGCACAATAGTTTTCCCTTTTGCAGAAATTTATAATCATAAGATTGTTATGATTTTCTTTTATGTCTTGTTTGTCCCTGTGAAAACACTTCCAAGAAGCAAAGATGTTCTATCATTTTCTATAGCTTCTATGGACTAACGAAAGAATTTCTCCTCCCACCAAAATTTAGAAGCATATCTTATTACGTATGCACTTGGAGCCGCTTCTAAAAGTCAATTAGTTTGTTGTCTAACAAGCTTTCATCAAGTAGTTTAATTCATATAATCAGAATCAGATTTATATTGATTTTTAATTCCCAAGAAATATATTATTTCATTTAATTTTAATGTTTATTTCTTTCATAAAATATAAAATCAAAAAGAGATTCTTAGATGTCTTAGGGCAGAAAACACATGAGTTTTATGTGCTCTTTAACTCAAATCAAGGTTTGTTTATAGTGTATATTTGTGAATTAGTAATTAAGGGATAATTAGATAGTTGATTTGAGTTATTACAATAGTAATTAGTGGATTGTATATAATAGTTAGATTAGCATATTAGTTAGTTTTTAGTTAATTTCTTTTATTTAATTTGTTTTATCGGGCTTTTAGTTTCTTTTAGATTACTTTGCTCAGACAATTCTCTTTGGTTTTCTTGAAAGACCTTTGAGGAGCTGCCAACGGAAAGCTTTTAAACTCCATCAGGTGGTCCTATCCTAAAACAACTTGGGTTATTTATACAACCCTGACTGTTCCATTTTCTCTACTGACGACGAATTTCATTGGCCAACAAATGGCTTAGAAGGAGGTCAGGCCCGAACTAATTAATGGCATGAGGCGGTCGCAACACTCCTCCACCACCTAATTCCACACCTATAGTGACTAGAAGTCGCTCACAAGATAATATCCCTCAAATAACAACTACTTCAACCAAAGATACACAAATCACAGTTGAGCCAACAAACCCAAATCCTACAGGTGGTGATTTCAAAGAGATCATTCGTCAATCTCTCATCAAAACACAAAGTGCCTTAGCTAGTCTTAGGGCTTACTCAAACTACCTGTAATAACCTTTTGACTTATCTGATATCAGATAATAGTTAGGTGACATAGACCTTACTGTGAATCTTACATATCCAAACACAAATCCCGGCTGCAGGAGGATCCGGGATACCTCCTTCATCACCCTCCTTCACCTCCTTCCTCTTCCGAGGAGATTCCCTCTTCTCCGACTAAGGCAACCACCTTCTCAAATTTTCCACACCTAATTCCCCTAAATGGAAAATCAGAATAACCCCGGCTAGGACTGCTGACCAGATGTCAGAAATTGCACTGGACCTCAGTATCCTTTGCCTAAGCATCCCGAGAAATGGCTTCCTAAGTTTGATCCCGACTAAAAACAGAGAATAAGACTATATCAAAAAATTTGTTAAGCACACGGGGATCCGGTAATGTTGAACATGAAGATGCTTTCTCCAGAGGGTTGTTCCCTTACACCTTTGAGGGTAATGCGCTCCACTTGGTACTTCTTGCCCAATGTTCTGCTACCATGTTGTCTTGGGAAAGTTTGAGCTTGGCGCTTTTTTGGAAAATTTGGAGATGGCAAACCTGTTGAAGTCTTAGTCATGGATCTTCAAGTTTAAAATGAACTCAAAAGAAAAAGTTAAAGATTTTAACTAGATATTTCTTACCCTAAAGAATAAAATCCCCAGACTCTATTCCCACCGAGAGCCTCAGAATAGCTTACTATACTAAATCTCTACATCAAAGCATAGTTATTTCGGTGAAAAGATCTAAAAATACATTGTTGGTAGAAGCCTTGAAGAGGCTACTCGTGATTGAAAAAGACATACATTCCTAGTCTTAAGGATTCTTCTAGCAATGGAAAATGAGACTATTTTCTTCCAAGAAGAAGATTGAAATTCTTCCCAGATCTACACAAAACAAAACACAACCCTAAACTCATTTGGAAAATTTAACTAAAGTTGTACAAAAATATCTAATCAAGTTATATATTTAAAAGGTCGACTGAAGAAGCCTCTGAGTAAAGGACCCTATAAACCTCCTTTTCAAAAGCCTTTTCAAAAGTCCAAACCAGCCTAATTTAAACCCTCAAGGCTTGAACCTAGAAAGTTTGTAATGTGCCTCCAGACAATTCTAGGGTGTCTTGATGACTTGATCCCTCCTAATATCCCTCAAGAGGAAATCAAGAAGGAAACAACTCAAGAAGAAGAGTCTCTCCAAACATCTTTGGACACCCCTCGGATAGCATATTCCAAGCCAAATTCGAGACTGTTCACCCTTACAACACTAAGAGCAAGACAACAAACAAACCTCCCCGCCAAGAACACTACAACTTTACTTCCAAATCCATCTAAATCAACATAAATTAAATGTATAATGCCAGCCCTAAATTAGATTATGATGCTGTTGAAGATCTTAAAAAATTACTTCTGCCAATATTATTTCATTTTATGAGTTGCTGAAATTTCCATTTTGCTACGTAAGATGTTGCAAAAATAATATTTCTGCATAATGGCAAGAATGGTAATTCTAATGGTAACAAGGTCATGGTAGCAATGCCGCTAAGACTTCCTCTAAAAACAGACTCGATCCTCAAGATAAAGGAAGCCTTCCTACAACCCTGCCTATGAATAATGTAAATAATGTAAATAACGCAAGTAATGTAGATAAAGTAGAATTAGAAAATGTGAGTAAAAAAACCACAAGCTACAACTCTAAAAACTCGCAATGTACCTTTCTTTAAATTTCAAAATTTTCAACATAAATTTGCATAATTGCATGGTTGACTCGTGAGCATCATCAAATGTGATGCCTTGGTCACCGGCCAAAATATTAACTAAGTAGAACCATATTCTTTGAAAATCATACAACTTGATTGAATAAATGTTAAAGTTATAGGCTAACTAAAAAATGTATTGATTAGATTTTCGTCTAAACTCCAAAAGTTCATCTGTGTTATTGATATTATTGTGGTGATGTCCTATGTATGGTCCGCTTTGGACTGTGTGGACTAGGCTTGGGAGTGGCTACATGGTTACTTCGCAACTAATTGGTCTCACTTATGGCTTCCACAAAATGGTAAGCCCAACAAGATCGTAGAGGAATCGTGAGCATTCCCTCAAGTTCACAAGAATGCACTTAATGACTCCAAAATGAACCATATACAATTCCTCAATCGATTCAATTCAAGTCCATGTATGGACACCTACTGAAATTTCATGGTTGAAGTCTCACCTATCAAAAATACAGAACAACAATCCAAGATCCTAGAATGTACGCAACCAACAACTTATATCCAAAAGTCCTGTGAACCTTATAAGAATCAAATTTGGTCTTTGTACTTCGATGGTTCTAAGTCCAAGGAAGGAGCTGGCGTAGGTTGCATCATTATAGATCCGGCAGCTGCTAAAACATTATTGGCTTGTAGGCTAGAAATTGAATGCACAAACAACACCACATATGAAGTTATAGTACAGGGGTTAAATAAATCCAAAGAATTAAATGTCAAGGAATTAAATCTTTTTGGGGATTTTGAAATTATCATGAGGCAAGTAAAGAATTATATACATTGTCTATCCCCGCATCTCAAAAGTTACCAATCCGAGGTATGGAGTTTAATAAACAAATTTGTCGCTTTTAATATATAAATTCCATCCCTAGATTGCCAATGTGGAAGCAGATCTACTTGCTAATGTTGTTTCTAAAATTCTTCCTGCAAGTGGTTTATCCCCAAGCGCATTCATCCTGGTGGAGCTATTGTTTCGGATCTATCCGTCTCCGCATAATATCACAAACTGAGAGACGATGATGATCAAGAACATTAATCTCTCAAAGACATGGGAAGAAAACCTTCCATACATGTGATAGATGAACAAAATGCATGACTTGTTAATTTGGTAATTTAGATTTCATAAGATTACTCTAATCCAAATCTCCCTGCTTCCATCTAGATGGTAAATCTTATACCCAAATCATATATAGGACTAGAAAAGTTTTGTTGATTTTCAAGATAAATTTAAAAGATTCACACTGTAAAACCAATGTAGCCTCTCATTGTCTTATGAAAAGTCAATTTAGGGACTAAAGAAAATCATGTATCAACTTAGGGCTTGGGATGTTCTAGATACAAGAAAAAGAGATGCTTTGTTAAATTATTCCAAAGAATTCAAGGATGTATTTGCATGGACTTACATTTGAATATCTTAAGACATTCGATCCTAATATTATACAAAATGTCATCCCATTAGCCCTAAACTTTACCCTTCCAAATGTAAATCGAGGAAAATGCATCCTAAACTAGAACCTATCTGTGACAAAAGAATTGAATAAACTCCTAAGTGCTAAAATATTTTCTCCTATTAGACACACTCAATGGGTATCCAACTCGCCCCAAAGATTTGAAGAAGAACGGGAAAATTCGGATTCTGTGTCGATTTCAAACCTCAACAAAGTTTATGATAAAGATAATTATCCTGCCCCTCCCATGGAATGATCCTTCAATAGGTATCGGGTTCCGAGAGGCTATCTTTACTTAGAGGGTTTCTCCCGATACAACCAAGTCTTGATGTTCCGCTGCACTAATTAAAAACTACCTTCCAGACTTCGCGGGGAACTTATGCTTATCGCAAAATGCCTTTAGAATTGATTAATGCTGGTGCTACAATTCAGAGAGCAATGGACATTTCTTTAGAGGCTTAATCAATCACTACATAGTAGTTTACTTAGATGATGCGACCATTTATTCAAAAAACAAAGCATAATCATCTAGGCCTACTTTACGAAGTTGAGCCTCGCTTACTTATGTCAGAATACTTACATCTCTTGAACAATTGGCTATCCATTTTCGCAGTAGAACCAGGTAAACTACTAGGATTCATTGTGTCTAGTTATGGAATGATTATTGACCCCGAGAGGACCCAAGTCATCGCTAAACTTCCTCCACCTACCTCCAAAATCCATGCAGTCCTTCCTAAGCCAGATCAATTTCATGAGAAGACTTGTCCCCAGCTTCTCCAAAATGCTCAGGCCTCTCCAGAATCTGATTAAGAAAGACACCCAATATCACAGAGGACCCACTGAAAACCAATATTTTAACGAGCATAAAGAAGTCTATAATTGATGCTCCGTCTCTCGTGAGCCCCGATTTCTCTCAAGAATTCACACTCTATACTTTTGCCTATGATCGCTCCTATGCCGCAGTCCTAAATCGGAAGAATTACAAAACAATGAAGTACCCACGCTTTATGAGCTCTTCTTTCAAAAATGTTGAACTTAACTACCTGCTGGTCGACAAATAGCTCATCACTGCCTCATGTATTACATTTCCGGTCATATCTTTGAAGTCAAGGACGGCTAGTCATCATTTCACTCCCGCCAAGTTAGGAATTTGTTAGTGCAAAAAGGAGTTAGGAGAGAAAAGATTCAACTGGGTCACCTCCTTGCATGAGTATGACTTAGAGATCACCCCAGCACATATTGTGAGAGGCCAAGGGTTAAGTAAATTGGTAGTTGATTCAGAACCCAAAATGTTAAGAAGATAGTGATATGTCAGAACAACACGATCAGAATTTGATTTGTTACATAAAGATTTCGTAAGTCCTTGGTACGATGATATTAGATTCTTTCTTCAACATGGATCAGCACTCTGGCCACCTTGACTCAAACAAAGAAGAGCTACCGAGACTAAGGTCTACCTCCTTTCATCTAGTTAATGGTATAATCGCTTCGCCAGAATTTTGATTTCGCCAGATTAATGCATTGTCTTGAAAAGGACGGCAGAAGAGTCTTGCTTGAGTTGCATGTGCCATGGTGGTCACTTCGTATTACACCACTGCCATAAGGTTTTAAGAGCCGGTTATTACTATTCATGTTTTTAGGGATTTCATGCCTTATACGAATGTATTACTATTTGCTCGAAGCATCGACGCATTGAAAACTAAATTCTCCCTTGCAACCTGGCCATACCATTCCTTTCCAAAGAATGGGCCTTGATATCATTGGTCCTGTATTAACCTCCATCCTCACAATAGCACAAGTATATTGTGACGGCCATCGACATTTAATTGATGTATTCAAGCCGTCAGACTAAGAATCGTTAACACAAGTCAGGTAATCGATTTTCTAAACTCAAATATTATCAATGCTTGGTAGTCCCCGATTGTCTATCTCTTTGATAACGCTTTCATACTTTTCTTCTCTTGAGATGGAGGAGTTCTCCTTGTAGAAAGAATAAAGCTGGAAGTATTTTGCTAGTTACTACCCCTAAGGTAAATAAATTTGGCAGAATCAACAAACAGAACTTGATCAAAATTATCAAGAGAACCGTATTGAAAATCACAAGAACTCGCACAACGCGATCAATAATGTGCTATGGGATGACAGGTAACACCTAAATCTGCTATAGGTAACTCCCCTTTTTCTCGTTTATGGAAGAGAAGCCATTCTCACATTCTCTCACATTCTTCTTCCTTCGCCCAATTGTCACAAAAAGTTCAAGAAGAAGATTGTCCCCTTTAGAAAGCCGCATTAAAGCTTTGATGAAGTTAGAAGAAGAAGTAAGAACCCAAGACAAGCATAAACTAGACCAACATCAACAACCGATTAAAAGTTGGTTCGATTCTAATTATACTTCTGATAGGAATTTTGAAGTAGGGCGATCTTGTCTTAAAGTGGGACAAACCACACGTATGGAAGGGTGAAATACACCGTTTCCAAAATTTGTGGCTTGGTCCAATTTTTATTGTTGAAAAGTTGGGTCCTAGTTCCTTTTCTAATTACAGACATTAGGGCAGCTTGACACCTACCCGCTGAATGGCCAAGCCCTGAAAAAATACTTCACTTGATTACTACCCTTTGTATATTATGTAAATATTTCTTTGTTTGCATATTTTTGTTTTCTTCTCATTGATTTTGATTTGGATTGATTATTTTATTGGTGTTTTCCGAAAGATATGCATGCCTGTGTACTAAGCAATCCAGATTCATATCATGGGAAAATTTCTTCACTAAAATAACTTCAAAGATTGTACGAACATCGCTGATATATTTCTAAAAATGATATTCATGTTGGAAAATTTTGTTTGAAAGAAGTTTACTTAATTTGAATCTCCGAGTGAAGTTTGTCATGATCATTTTATCTTTTTATTTCGGCCCTTTTCCGTGAAAGGAATGACTCAAAAGGATGTCTCCCCCGTCACAGCAAGTTGTTTTAGAAATAAAAAAATTGGAGTTAAATTAAAGGAAAATTAAAAATTCCGATGAGGTCCAAAAATATGATAAAATATTAAGAATTTTTTCAGTGTCACCCCGCTCAACCATATATCCACAAAAGAAAAACAAAATAAAAATATTAATAAGAGTCATGGGAAGTGTTTGTGTCCCCACAGATATCAACAACCACTGGCAAGGTAAATGCAAGTATTTACACCAAGACAACTTGCCGAGGTAATCGAATAGGCCTCACGGCAACGGCAACAAGCCGTAAATGAAAATCAGAAATTAGAAGAAACCTCTTTAAAGTCCTTATTCTGATCTAAAGCTTCTCGATAGGATAAAGATGTTCGAGTGGGTTAAAAGGAAACCCTATACAGGCTATGGATGCCTCACAAAGAATGGCCATGCCAACAAGATTGAATATTTTATCATAAAAATCATGACTGACTTAAAAGATCATATTGGTTTCAAGGCCTTTTAAAACATTGCTTAAAAAGATAGTAAATGATGATGTTTATACAATTTCCTGGTTGTTGCCTTTAAGCCTAAATTTTCTTTAGTCGCCCCTATCCTGAATTTGTTCTTCGGACAAAGAGATAATCATTTCCTCCCAAGAGTGTCGCCTTGTTATGTTCTAATTCAATTCTTTCAATTGTCATATAAGTTGCCTACACCTTTTGTCTCCCCTAACGCCAAGCCACTGGCCGACAGCAAGCATACATTCTTTTATTCATGCTACACCGGTAATTTGTTTCGATTCATTTTCACGACCAAAGCATGAAAACTCCTCCATCTTTTGGACTATCATGATTTTCTCAAAGGCACTTACCTTTGGTTTGCTGTTAAGTGGCTGGAATAATTTTCAAACCATTTCCATTCATCACCCACTTCTCGGCCCGGGATTGCAATAACTGCTTTTATTTATTTATTTGATGAGGCATTGAGCATGATAATTTATGAATCATAATTTGATTATATAGGGGTCATGGTTAATCTCATTTATATATGATATGATCCTAACTATTATAAGCCTTATTTCATCGATTTGGCGAAATCTCTTGTCACAACGTTTTATAAACTTTGATTATATACTGGCGTGACAAACGATGGTCACTATATGATTTCGGGATTTCATGTTGAATGGCAATGGCTTGAAGTTATGAACGCATGTTTAACTTTGGTTTTGATTTAATGTTTTGAATTATTACAATGGCACGAATTAACTTTGGGTTTGATTCTATATTGATTGAGTTTTATTTCAAACGATACAATGGTGCCTTGGTATCACTATCCACCATTTAAATATTTGTGTCGGCCGATTAATGTGTTTTAAACGCTATGATTATTGATGGAACAACGCTGTACTCAACCATTAATGTTCCGCATGGCGGTGAACTAACCCACCACCTTCGCACGTTTGCAGTTAATTCTGGTCTATTTGATCTTTGAAGCCATCAAACCTATTGTTTTTTTTTCAACTCTGTGCATTGTTTTATTCGGTGTAAACCCTACCATGTGGAGAGGTTATGGCTCCAGTCGTAAGGGCCGGCCCAATGGTTGCCAAGCATTGATGATGTTCAATGGCGCTTATAGATACCTAGAGAAATGTGGATGGCTCCCGTTCATATGAAGATTCAATGGTTATAACCTCTTTAGCGTGGCTCGACAATTTGCATTAACATTTGGTGGATGCCGAGCCAAGGTTGGGATGTGCAACTGAAATTGATGAGAAATTTCTTAGTTCACAATACCGGGTCAAGCATCGACGTGGCGGTCGAAAATTGGTAAAGTGAAAGATGTCCCGCGGACACTGCTCTCTTCCAATCTTGGGATGGTGAACTCCTCATGGACAAAGATTTCACATAAATATGTTAACGAACGCTAGCATGACTCGCTAATCGATAAACAAGCACCACTTTAGAGGGCAGGTACGGGTTCATTTTCTGTTTCACCTTCGCTATTGATGGTTTTATAGGCTATGAGCTTAACATGCCTCACTACCCTGCAAAGGATTCCATGAAGGCTAAAAGGTATAAACGGAACCAGTCCGATAACAGTCTTTTTCCATTTTGGGTTAATTAAAATGTTTATGGTTTATGAGTTGGGGCTACGCCGTGACTATTGGAGTGATTTTCACAGTCGGAATAGCTTTGAGGACCCAAGCCCACCACAGGTTGATAAAACCATGGTGAGCGAAAAGGCCTATCCCCCTTATGCCTTACAACGCTCGCTACCCAAATCTCTCACCCAACTCACCTATGAACTTGCCCATGTCTCTGACCAAACAGCCTAAATTGATAAACCCGTAGCCAAAATCCTAAAGCTAAAGCCGGTGCGCGACCAAAGGCAAGAAAAAATGCTCGACACCTCTCGCATGGCAAGAAATAAACCCAAAATTCCTGTTAATCCCGAGCCTATCATGGTCAGCGAAGATTCCGACTCGAATATTGAATGTTTCCTCGCAAATGAGTATCCCTACTGTATGTCCGGTGGTGACAACCTTCAGGATTCTGTCAAAACTCTACTTAATCTTTGTTTCGGATGATCCCACTTTTCCGTGTGCATTGAAATGCCCGTGAAACCCTCTTGACTCTGGTCAAACCCTCTCCCCGCCAACTGGCTTGTCTCACCATGCGACCGGGCAGTAATGGTGGTTGGAAAGCAAATTACCTAGGATGTGTCGATGTTGCAATCCGCATTCATGTCTGGAGGATCGAAGTGGCAAAACTCATCACTATGTGCCGGTGCAACCAATCGACAATGACAGTTGAACAATGTGTTCAATTCCATTTAAGAATGTCGTAGTCGGGCGGCAATAATCATTAACTAAATTAAGATAGCTCGCAAGTAACCTTGTCGGTATGACTTTCACCCATTTATATGATATATTCATAAACTCTGTGTATATCATGGATTTGCTCTGTCACACAAGCATGCACTGTTGTATATAATTTTGTTTTGATAAATCAATTTTCGTTATCGTTAAAGTTTTAATTAGATTTAGTTCTGATTTGATTTGATCATGATTGGATTTGATTGTTGTAAATTAGTTTGAATTGGATACTCTGTTATTGATTAAAGTTGTTAAAATATCTTCTAAACACAGGCCGTTTCTGGTATTTCAATTCCAAAGACAGTCGAATTCACATTCTGAATTGTTAATATTCCAGATGATGCGGTTAGCAATTATGGTTAACTGTTGTGATTCTATGACTATTGACCAATTCGAGTACCATTATGTTAAGATGTAACCAAGTTGCGAATCGATGTGGGTCATAATTGTTGTATCCAACTATTCGGTTCGCATTGTTTTGTTTGACCATGTTATCAACGAATATACTATTTAAATTTAACTTAAGAACGAAGCCGATCATGCCCAGAATAGCGACTTGTTTCTATTTTTAACTCAGTTACGATCTGCTCTGATTGTTACTCGGTCTATGATTATTACTCTTGTCAATGGTTACGATCACTATGTGATCCTG
>SNQJ01S0090410.1:59909-71295 GCA_010110895.2 Picea sitchensis | reverse complement strand
TTCTGAAGAGTTGACTCCCACAATATCATGTAATGCATTGGATGGAATTAACACTCCTAAAATCCTCAAGATAGAAGGATATATATAAAAAATGATAATAGTCCTAATTGATTCTAGTAGTACTCATAATTTCATTCACTATAGATTAACCAAAGCTCTCAATTTTTTTATATACCCGACGTCAGAGTTTCAAGTAATGATTGCAAATGGAGGAACTATCAATTAATTAGGAAAATGACATAAAATCAATATTACTATGGGGGAATATGTAATGAATAGTCCAATGATTTCTATACCCATGGGTGGTTTTGATTTTGTACTAGGATTCCAATGGTTACTATCATTGGGAACAATGGATTTTAATTTTCAAAAACTTTTCATGAAATTGTCATTGGAAGGAAAGGAAATTGAGTTAAGGGGTATCACAGGGAAACCCAATAAAGTGATAAGTTCTAATCGCATGAAAACATTATTGAAAAAGGGGCATCAGGGTGTAACTGTACAACTATGCTCACTAGATGTTCAAACATCTAAGCCAGACATTACACTATATCTCCAAGGGATCATTGATAATCATCCCTAAGTATTTGAATATATTCCTAGAGGTCTTCCACCCACTTAAAATCATGATCATTATATTCACCTAATTCTTGGGAGTGTTCCTCCTAACATCAGGCCTTACAAATACCATTATGCCCAGAAGAGTGAAATTGAGCGTATGGTTGAACAAATGTTAGAGGCTGACATTATTATACCTAGCTAAAGTTATTACTCTACACCGATGGTAATGGTACTCAAGAAAGAGGGCTCATGGAATATGTGTCTAGATTATAGAGAGCTCAACAAGATCGCTACTAAATATAAGTTTCCCATTCCTATCATTGATGAATTGTTAGATGAACTACATGGAGCGATATACTTCACAAAGTTGGATCTTCGTTCAGGGTATCATTAGATTAGAATGAAGGAAGCAGATATTTGAAAAACAACATTCTGAACTCATGAAGGCCATTATGAATTTTTGGTCATGCCTTTTGAACTTATGAATGCACCTTCCACATTCCAAGGGTTGATGAATTCCATTTTCAAAACCTTCCTTCGAAAATATGTGTTAGTATTTTTTGATGATATACTAATCTATAGAAATCCTTAGGAGGATCATGTTCGACATGTTGACAAGGTGCTACAACTACTAATGGAGAAATAGCTATATGGAAAACCATCCAAATGTTTCTTTGAGGTGAAGGAGGTAGAGTATTTAGGTCATATTTTATCTCATCAAGGTGTCAAGGTAGACCCTAACAATATTAATTCCATGATGGACTAGATGATTCCCAAAACATTGAAGAATCTTATAGGATTTTTGGGTTTGACTGGTTACTACCGCAAATTGGTTCGAAACTATGGAAGAATAGCATCACCTTTAACAGAATTAAATAAGAAGGATGCATTTTCATGGACTTTAGAAGAAACTAAATATTTTGAACAACTTAAAGAGTGATGTGAAAAGCTCATGTCTTGGCCACACCAGACTTCACAAAAACCTTTATTGTGGAATGCCTCGGGAAATGGCATTGTTGTTGTTCTAATTCAAGAAGGAAGGCCCCTTTCTTTTGAAATTCAGCCACTCAAGGGAAAGGATTTACACAAACCCATTTATGAGAATGAAATGATGGAAATACTACATGCATTGAAGCAATGGATCTCGTACCTAATAGGTAGGCACTTCAATATAAAAAAATATCATGATAGTCTTAAATACTTCTTTGAACAAAGACTATCTTCAGAAGAACAATAAAAATGGGTGACCAAGATGTTGGTTTATGATTTTTAAATAATCTACAAAAAAGGGAAGCAAAATGTTGTGGCAGATGCACTCTCAAGAAAAGATGAAGATATTGAGGCCTTTCTCTTTGCTATCTCAATAATCCAACCCGATTAGACAATAAAAGCGAGGGATGAATAGAAGAATGATCAAAACATGTGGACTCTCATTCAAAGGTTGCAACATGATTCCATTGCATCAGATACATTTACATGGAAAAATGATTCACTATAGTACAAAGATCACTTATATTTATGTAAGAAATCCCAACTCAAACAAAAGGTACTCTTGGAATTGCACACCTCTTCAGTAGGAGGGATCTCAGGATTTTTGAAAACCTACCATAGGGTTTGTTATATCACAAGTTTTAGGTTGGGAAAATCCCGACCCATCCATGGAAACAAGTTCTACAACTTGGGAATCCTACACCCAATGTCACCTCGAAGTAGGTACCGCACTTCAAAGGTGACTAGGTCACTCTAGGCAGACGATCTCGGTGACCCTAGGGGAATTGAGATAGATATGGAGATGGATGGAAGTGAATCCCCTATATTGAAAATATAAACATAATGAAGGGTAGGGAGAGATGCATTTTAAGTAAAGTAATTTTTGCCCCACAGGTATAGTACTTCTTTGGATGATTGTACCTACCTGAGACACAAGAAAACACACCTTGCAATAGTATATGTTAGTTGTATTAGAAATTTAATATTGCTTTCCCTAATTTTAAGAAATATATGAAAGTATATATCATCAATAAAATTATACTATAATATTTTAAATAAATTCTAAAGATAAAGAAGAAAATGCAAGAGAAAAACTAGTGAATGACTAGCTAAACTCAAGATGCCAAACCAATACTCTTAGCATAAAAGATGGTTGTTGTAAACAGTTGTCTGCAGAAATTTATATCAGCCTTATGGATGTAAAATTAAATGTATTACATCAAGAAAATCAGCCACTTAAACCCCCTCAAGCTTTGCCACAAAGTGTGCTAGGACAAGGAGAGTAAGTGTACAAACATTGGGTGTAATCCAATCGTTGATAAGAGAGTTAATAAAGCAAGTTAGGGATTATGCATCCCTAATGGCTGAAGATGTAATTATATAACAGAATCAAGAAGCACTGGGAGAGCGGGGATGCCCTAGTAGGGTAAGAGTCCTCTCAATTATGCAAACCAACTTCAAGCAATAAATCTTTCAAAAGACCAAAAAATGTGTTTCCCAAGGAAGCGATTTTGTATCTCCAATGGAAAAAAGTATGACTAGTGCCTTTACTATTGGGTCAATGGAGTCACAAGGAGCTTATATAAGCTACCTCCTTGGGCGTGTAAGCCCTTTTAATCCCCAAGTAAATTTTCTCTAAGCTAGGGTTTAAGCTAAGAGGGTGTATGACCTTATACTTCTCTTACCAAACCCTTAATCAATGAGATGAACCAATAAAATGGTGAACACTATGGTGGGGGTGTATGTTGGACATATTATCATTGATATGTTGTCATTGAGTTTAACAGTCGATGTCATTATGATGTGATGATAAGTTATCATAGATGAAATTTCCATTGATGTCGAATAGTATGCAGAGATCAAAGCTCAAAAGGAAAAGCACGTTGAAAGTATGCAAAGAATGAAAATGTCAGTCAATATGCAGAGATCAAAGCTCAGGAGAGGAAGAGTATTAGATCACACAAGATCAGAGCATGCAATTATCCTTGGTTCAGTTGGAAACCAAGCATAAACCCAAAAATCTCAGAAGAGATGATGCACAAGAGGCTCAGAAGCAATGATGCACAGAAGCCATCCATTATCATTACGGGACAAACTAGAACCGTTAGATATGGGAGTTACAAGAGAAGGATCATTGGAGGATTGGTCAACGATCAGATCAATTTGTGACCATAGGATATGCAAGTGCCATATCAAGGGTAGGGATTGATTGCGGATCGTGAAGGGATAATTAAACAACGCATTAATTCGAATCCCGCAATTAGTCTATACCGTCGATCATCATCTGCCAAATAAATCTATAGTTGGAATCAGTTCCACTACCAACGAGCAGTTTCCATTGCGGATCTTGACAATAGTTTTAAATGTCATTCTAGTTGGGACCCCACAATCATACCTGATCGTTGATATACTCTGGGAACATTCTCAACTGTTGGTTGAAATTGAGTGGAAGGATAGGATAAGCAAGGAAAAAGGGTTGATATCCCGAATACTTGAATTCCCAATAGTCGTTGGATTGAGTTAATATTTTTTGAGTTAAATAAGGACCATCAGATCTGAATCAAGAGCTTCAGACTATTTCTCAGCCATTATATCAAGATTTTATCTAGAGTTAAGTATTAGTTGTTGATCTGAAATAGAAAAGGAGAACCGCTAGATCAACAGTGGTCAACTTTAGCGCTAACCACTTCGGTAGAAAAGGGTTGAGAATAAGTAATATTATTCGAAGGATGAAGTCTCGAAGTGGACATGAATCATCTGATCCGAGGAACACTTCTGATAAAATACCGACCGTTGGATCGAGTAAAGTGGAAGGACAGTGTAAGCCACACATCTTACGAAGAGTACATGAGTCGTCTGATTTGAGAAATATTTCAGGAGTGATACTGACCATCCGATCTATAAGTGGAAGGACAGGATAAGCAATGACAAAGGATGAAACATGAAGTCCCGAAGTAAATGAGGACCATCGGATCTAGACAATACACAATGGTCGTTGGATCAAAATAGTGGTCAACTTCGGTGCTCACCACTTTAGAGAAAAAAGGATTCAGAACATATGAGTTCACCCAAAGGCCAAAGTTTCGAAGTCACTCTCAGTCATCGATCTGAGATACATTTCGGGAGTTAGGACAACCGTTATATCCAGGAGAAGAATATGTGCCACATCAGGAGATCTACGCCAGCAGACCACGTCAGCAAGGATACGTGGCATAGTCAGATGATGAAAAGTGTCGAGATGAAATCGACATTTCAGGTATGTGTAAATCATGAATCTGAGTGACACGTGGTAGCCACTCRGCCCATGCCACGTCAACAAGTGACATCARTAAGTTACGTCACTTCKTGAGTTTTGTACTTCGGGATTTTCACCACCAAAAAATATCCGAAGTCCCGAAGTTTCGAAATGAACGAGAACCTTCCATCGTGTGAATAAAATCCAATCGTCTGATCTACTTCGAAGAAATGAACTCCGGAAGATTGAAGGAATGTGAAGGAGAAATCACCTGAAGCGTCGAAGGCCAAAGTCAACGTTAACTGTTGATCTACTTCGGGAGCTTTCCCAACCGATGATCAAGTATAGTGGAAGGATAGTGTAAGTGCAGGTTTTAACCGACAACAAGTGGTCACCACCGCTTTATGACTCATTCGGTAGGTAATCACTTCAGAGGAATTTCTACTCCAGAATTTAGGAGCTATGAATAACTGAAGTTCTGAAGTAAATGAGAACCCTCCAACTCATCATGACATTAAAACGTGATCGTCAATCTTGACAAGTGATCAAGTACTTCTTTATCTTAGCGCCTGGTCACCACCTGTGATCGTATGGAATAAACAAACAAAGGGAAGAAGAAGAGGCAACAATCAAATCAATAATCTCGTGGTTTTGTGCATATGGTCATATGTAAATGGTTTGAAGGAAGCGCATCTTAAAGATTTAATTTGAAAGAGAGTTAACACTGGAATAATACAGAGAATTGATAAAATATCAAAATATGATATGTTTGTGAAATGAGAACACAACAGAAGCATGAGTACGATATAATGAGTCAATCCATGTCTGTGATCAACTCATGAATACAAAATAACCGACACACAGTCATGATTAAAAAAGAGTTAATTCATGAGCATTATGAATAAAGGATAAAATGAAAAATGATATTAATTAAAGATTAATATTATCATTTTAAATGAAAAGGTACAATGGTTCAAATATCAAAATACACAATGATTCAAATTCACACCACTTGGAAGACTATATAAACAAGAAGGAATGGTGAGAAGATGTGAATTTGAGTTTGTTGAAGTATATATATTTATATATAATGGATCGAATGAAGGTTCATTATATTAGGTTGGTGCTTGTTTACAAGTTGGGTCTTGTATGAGGATTGGATTCCTCACATCTCAGTTAGATCTGAGATCAAAAAGTTGGGACTTGTTATGAGGGTTGACTTCCTCATTTCTCAGTTGGGTCTGAGAACTGCAAGTTGGGTCTTGTAACAGAGAGTCGGGTCTCTCATAATTGTTTGAAGATGATATTCAACGATTGATCTTATGTATTCATCCAAGTTAAAGTAAATAAATAAAGTAGTTATTCTTATATATATATTGATTGAGAAAATAAAATAAATATTTATTGTTCAGTTAATTTGTGAAGAGTATAAAATTGTCCAAAGTTTTATGACACGGATTCACCCCCCCCCTCTCAGTTTCAAGTATCCATTTCAATAGTGTATTCCCTTATAATTCCCACTTAGTTCCTAGCATAACAATACTTGAAATTGAAAAAAAGATAACATAATTGTAGAAAAACATACTAAGATCAAGAGAAATGCCAAGAGAATCCACCACAGGATCTAGAAAATAACCTTCCAAGGATAACACATCACTTATTCGATTAAAAATTCATAACATAGCCATAAAAAATGTGCACAAGAGATAAAAGAGAAAAGGGGGAAAAAGGTGGGTTCTGGGAAGGTGGAGTCACTAGAAGAGACTAATGCTCATCAAAGGATGGAAAGGGGGAAAAAGGTGGGTTATGGGAAGGTGGAGTCACCAGATGAGACTAATGCTCATCAAAGGATGGAAAGGGGGAAAAAGGTGGGTTATGGGAAGGTGGAGTCACCAGATGAGATTCAATATGATATCATCAAGAAAAGGGGAAAGGGAATGTCCCTTGGGTGGAGTCTCCAAGAAAGATAAGGGAAATGCTTTAGGATAGCTTACCAAAGTGTCATTAGGGTACAAAGAAGATTCAAAATCTTCCTCGGAAATGGCACCAAAATGTTATAGCGCAATTTTTTGGTTGGGAAAATCTTGACCCATCCATGGAAACAAGTTATACAACTTGGGAATCCTACACCCAATGTCACCTCAATGTAGGTCCCACACTTCAAGGGTGACTAGGTCACTCTAGGGAGGCAATATAGGTGACCCTAGGGGGATTTATATGGAGATGAATATTGATTGAAGTGAAGCCCCTATAGGTCAATTCTAAATGGAATTAAGGGTAGGGATATATTCCTTGTAAGTCAAGTAATGTCTACTCCATAGGTATAGTGCTTCTTAAGATGATTGTACCTACCCAAGACATAAGAAAACACACCTTGCAATAGTATATGTTAGTTGGATAAGAAAGTTAATCTTGTTTTCCATAATTTGTAGCAATATAGGACAATATATATCAGCAATAAAAAGATACTATAAGTTTCTCAATAAATGCTAAATATAAAGTAGAAAATGCAAGAGAGTTAATAAAGAAAGTAAGTTAGGGTTTATGCAGCCCTAATTGATTAAGATGTAATTCTATAACAGAATAAAGAAGTAGTGGGAGATAGGGGATGCCCTAGCAGGGGAAGAATCCTCTCAATTAGGCAAACCAACTTCAAGCAAGTAATCTTTCAAAAGACCAAAAATTATGTTTCCCAAGGAAACAATTTTATATATGCAATGAAAACAAGAATGGATAGTGCCTTTACTATTGGGTTAATGGAGTCACAAGGAGATTAGAGAAGATAACTCCTTGGGTGTGTAATCCCTTTTACTCCCCAAGGCAAGTTTCTTTAAGCTAGGGTTTAAGCTAATAGGGTGTATGCCCTTATACTTATCTTTGCAAACCCTTAATCAATGAGATGGAGAAATAAAATGGTGAAGAATATGGTGAGGGTGTATGCCCTTATACTTCCCCCCTAGTGCCTAGAATAAAAATACTTGAACTTGAAAAAACGATAGCATAATAGTAGAAAAACATACCAAGATCAAGAGAAATGCCAAGACAGTCCACCACAAGAGATAGAAAATAACCTTCCAAGGATAGTGCATCACTTATTCCATTAAACATTCATAAAATATCCATAAAACAAGTGCGCAAGAGATACAATATACAAGGGGGATGAAAATTTCATACCAAGTCTCTCACAAGAGAGAGAGAGAGAGTTATGTTTTTAAAATGAGATCTTATGATATCTATTTATACAAAATTTAGCTAACCTATCTTGTCCACAAAATAAAGATTAAAACACAATATTAGAGGTCAACAACCCTAATATTTCCCCCTTAACACAACAATATAAAACAATTCACTTAAAATTTCATTTTTTTCACAAATTAAACCTTAATTTAGGAGGACATCACCCCTTTAGGGGACGTTTTTCTACTTTGAGGAGGTTGTTGGTGTTGGAGAAGCATGGATGGGCCTCCAAAGTCCATGTGTCAAGAATATAGGGTATATCATCATGATGAAGACCCTATTCTCCTCAAAACATCCAAGTTTAAATGAGTGGCACCTCACCAACAATCCCTAGCCTCCAACATCATGACGTCATGCTCAAAATTGGAACGTTTTTCCGCTCCTGGGAAAATTGTTTGGAAAGTAGAGGGTGGGCCAGGTTTTCCAATTCATCATCAATACCATACAAGTCATGTTTCTCTCATATGGAATGCAGGCCTCTGACATCCAATATCTGGTCTTGTATCCCCATGGAAGCCCAAGCTAGGGTTGTTCTCCCAAAACTGTCCACTAGCTAGGTCCTACAGAGACAACTGAACACACCCTCTAAGGATATCAAGTCATAACATCATGATAAGTGGATCCAATCAATAAATAATCCATATAAGCATGTGCATCAAAGATCCCTATATCAAACAATTAATAGCTCAAAGACATTTTGTGACTTGTTAAGCTTAAGTATGGGAGGGTTGACGAGGTGTCCTATTCGGTATATATTTCCCTAGGTCAAGGAGATCCTCTAAGAGGTCCCTCTCTAATCCATGTAAGTGTGTGACATGGATGGGGTCAAGAATCAATGGGAAAAGGGCTCATGACATACTAGGGGTCATAGTGTCTCATTCATGGGTTCCTTTGTAGAGGGTGTGTGGTACCTTCATCCAAAATGCACTTTTTCCAAGCCCATCATTAGCCTTTTATCTTTATTTCTTTATATTTTCTTTAATAATAGAATAAAGAGAGATTGAAGGTCACTTCCCTAGTATGGTGACCAGGTGGTGGCAATTTCACCCACAAATACCTAATGGAAATGAGAAGGCTAGCTCATGATGATACCCCCATTCTCTCAGCCATGCAACTGAGAGTCACTACCCTGGTTTGGTGATCAGATGATGACAATTTCATACCACTAGCTATCCATGAACATGATAGATCGGCTCATGATGAGACCTCTTATCCTTCAACTAACATGTTGGATCATGTTGTCATTGATGCAAATGATTTGATTGATTGACGCCATTGATTGATGTCAAGGGATTGATTAATTGATGATTAATGTAATGAATATGTATTGTCCTTGATGAGAATGATAGATGTCAAGTGAAAACCAATTGATGAATATGGATCAATGAGTTGTTATTGATGCATAGTTGATGTATATGATGTAGTGGTTGTTGTTGGGAAAAATACCCTACAGACTAGCAAACTAGGGTCAGACTTGCATGCAGATTTTGACCGAAAATAAATTACTTTTTAACCTACAACCCAAGATAAAAACCATTCTTTCACAGTAAATTCATGAAGAGAACCACTAACCTTTTTACCGGCGTTCGATCTAGATCCTCCGTTGCACTTTGACCACTTTCTTGTGCTGCTCCTTCCACAGATAACCTGCAATCAAGACAAATAACAACTATGCATGCATGCTACTTCTCTACTCAAGGGTTAGAAATCAAGCATAAATTCATCAAATTATAGATAACTCATGCATTGGGATGGGAAAAGTATTCTTTTTATTGATGAAAATGAATCAACTTACAATCAAAGCTAAGACCGGCCACCGCTCCTTGAACCTGATCCTGGGCTCCTCTTCTTCTGTCCTCCAACTGCTTTGCGTTAAATCTCCTTTGGCATGAGGAAAGGCTAAAGGGTTGGGACAATGGATGATGTAAATGGGCAGATTTTCTTCGCTATATTTTTTCCTCTTCCAAATGTTACCCCTACCCCTTCTTTTATAGGCTAGAAGGAGCTAGGGTTTTGGACAAACCCTTGGCCATGCATGGCCAGCAGTTTCAATTAACTGACCCATAACTTTTTGTTCCATCGACAACTTTCCTTTTTTCGTGCTTTGTTAGGTACACGTGGGCTGTAGTGGGTCAGCCAGCGTTCACACGCGTGAAGTAATGGGTTAGGGCGCGTGGGCCTTAACACAAGAGGATTTTCAAAGAGTTGTTCAACAAAGTTTTGGCAAAGAAGGGATATGAGTTGGCCTAATTCCAGGTAAGCATGTCTGGTGAAATTTAGGGTTATAATAGATGCCCCCTAATGTGTGCGGTCAAAAGAGCATCTGATGGCCGAAATACATTACCAATCTTTACTGATGTGCCAAACGATTGAGCCCAAGGATCAAGAACCAGGAGGTGTCATCTACAAAATAACAAATGTCTCACCGAGGCGGGCATACCCATGCTCAGGATAAAATAGAACCATGGCTACCAATCAAATACACTATAGATCCATGTCAAATAACTATAAAGAGTAGCCGTGAATAATACACAGTGGAGCTACATATCGAAATCAGAAAGATAGACATATAGAGTACCCATCTTCCAGAAGCTGATTTGGCCTGATGGTTGTACATCAGAGCTCAAGAAACAACTTCAAAATCTTCTAAAACTCGAGTAGGAGTGTAATATGAGTGTATGACTGCACTACCCAGAGGTCTTCGATGACTCGTCGGTTATGGACTTGATAATCTTGATGATCGGACTGAAGGCTTCAGTGATTTCGAAAAAGGACTTGATTGGACGTTCAGGATGGCCGGGTATGCGGACAAGAGACATATTGCAGAGGGGCCGACTCAGACTTAGTGACAAACTTCCCTTGGATAATATCACGACAAGTGATAAGACTCAGGAAGCATATATTTTAATCATAAGTCTACGAAGTAGGAGGCAACACAAACTCTCCATATGTTTGGAAGAGTAACCAAACGGTGGAGGACACAACTCTATATAGCGATAAAAAGCTTCCTAAGGTCGTACTACATCCCATAGTCCGATGATCAAACAGATAGATGTGCTTTATCCAAGGGCGACTCATTATGCTGCCAATAAAGAAAATACTTTTCACATCCTCTTTTTGGGGTATATTTGATTTTTTTGTTCTTTTTGATCATTTTTGAAAAATAATAAAGGAATATTACGTTACAATGGAGGAATGAGTACTGCAAACATACGAGCTAAAGGCACAAGGACAAGACTGATGTTCTGGTAAAATGATACTCGGGAAAAATCCTCCGGCGGCCAAAGGTGTTAAGACGCAGAAGCAAACTGTCACAAGGCTGGTGGATAAGGTATGCAAATGCGGTTGATAGAACACACAATG
>SNQJ01S0090410.1:31066-59899 GCA_010110895.2 Picea sitchensis | reverse complement strand
AACTGGTGTGGTGGATTCCATTTGTAAACCTAAGACCATCTGTGGTGTTCAGTGGGTTTTCCATCTATGCAAAGGGTATTATTGTTCATGTAGTCTCTTGGAACTCCATATCTACAATCTGAGGGCCTCAAGACATCATCTCCTTAGTTATCCATAAAATGGGGATAATAGGGTCACGAAGGATTTTTTTTAGGATGGCCTTAAAATTGATGTTAAAAGGTTTGTGGAAGAATATTTTTTTTCCAACAAAATAAGGTGGAAACAATTAAGTCCCCGGGTCTTTTACTACCATTAGCCATCCAAAGTCAGCGTTAGGAGGAGGTTTTCATGGATTTCATAATAGGGTTGTCGAAGTCTGAAGGAAAGAGTGTCATCATGGTGATTGTTGATAGACTGTCCAAGAATGCACACTTTTTTGCACTCTCTCATTCTTTCAAATCCAGTATAGTTTCCACCACATTCATGGAAATGGTTCAAAAGCTACATGGAAGCCCAAATATTCTTGTAAGTGACATAGATCCCATCTTCATTGGACTTTTTGGATAGAATTATTTTCTTTTCTGGTTACTAAATTGGCTCATAGCTCATCTTATCATCCTCAATCTGATGGAAAAACCGAGATAGTGAACAAATGTCTAGAAGGATACCTTCATTGTTTTGTCTCTTGTAAACAAACACAATGGTTCAAGTGGTTACCCTTGGTAGAATGGTGGTATAACACTTCGTTTCATACTGCAACAAAAATGACACCATTTATGGCACTCTATGGATATCGTCCACCTTCCATCACTTCTGCTCTAAAATAAAAATCTAAGGTTCAAGCAGTGGAAGATCACATCGAGCATCAACAACAAGTTCTCCAACTCTTGAAGGACAACTTGACCATGGCACAAAATCGCATGAAATAACAAGTAGATCAACATCATAGTGAAAGAAGTTTTGAAGTAGGGGATTAGGTACTTTTAATACTACAACCATACAGACATATGTCCTTCAAGAAATCTAAGAAGGATAATAAATTATCATCAAAGTACTATGGCCCTTATAAGGTGTTGCAAAATATTGGTACTATGGCATAGAAATTGGAGTTGCTTGCATATTCGTGAGTACACTAGTTTTCCGTGTTTCATACTTAAAGAAGGTTATAGGTAATAATATCCCAGTTCAAACTATGTTTCTAGAACTTGACGAGGAAGGAAAAATAATATTCAATCTTGAAGCTATCACTAACACAAGAATTCGCTAGTTGAGGAATAAATCAATTTAAGAGTATCTCATTAAGTGGAGAAAATTACCTGTTGAAGATTCCACTTGGGAAGATGAGTCTTTTATACAGAACAATCTAGAATTACTCAAGCGTTGCGAACAACACTTGTATGAAGGGTAGGGGCATGTTAAGCCCAAAATAGTGGCACATTACCCCTTAATTGGGGCATATTACATTAGTATTGTTATTTTATTTATGTCAGTTTGGGTCCATTAGTTGTAATTGTACATCCTAGTCTCCTATATATAACAAGGAGATATTTTCATTTGGAATAATCTTGTATTTGTAAATTTATGTGGTGTATAAGGAGTTTTCCCCCTCGAAGAGGCTTATTATCTGAAATTCTCTCTTTGTCAAGCAGTTGAGTACTTATTCTAAGGTTTTTTATGCTATTTTGATATTTGGTTCTTAACAAGGTTACATGCCTAAATTTGGTCCACACCTAAGACACAATCAACATCATACCCTCTTTCCTATGCAAGAACAACCCTATAGCCAAATAGGCTTACATATGCATGACCAACAACCTATACCTACACATGTATTAACCTTCATAAGTGAATTCTATGGTTACCCTTTACAGTGTTACAACATACCTCTTTATAGGATTTACAACAGGAAAAACCCTAAATATTGTCACCCAAAAAATGGTTATAGATCCATGCATATCATTGGCTAGAAATCCCGCAAAACCCAGAATTATGCTACAGTTAACTCCAAGTCGGGTTACCAGTCGACTACCAATCAATCCTTCATTTGATATCTAGTCATTCATCTCACACCCACACTTCAACCTCTTTTCAGTTGACTTACCATCAATATCTTCAACTTCAACTTTACCATATCGACTTCCTCAACCTTCGACTTGTTATTGATCTACCTTAACTTCAACCTATTGTCGATCCACTTCGACCTTCAACCGTAAATTTATTTATCTCAACCAGACTTTCACTACAAAGAATATAACAATCCAACATTCTCCCACTTGTTGTCTTCTTTGTTGAAACATGAGAGTCCTGAACTTTCATTCACAAACCCAGGGAAGGAATTCACATTGCCTCTCTGCACCAAGAGAACTTCACAACACTCAGAAACTTGGTCAATGAGTCTGTTATGTTTTCCAACGTGTCTACTTTCTCCAGTAGCACCTTGCTACTTTCCACCATATCTCTCATGAAATGGTATTGTACATCAATGTTATTAGTATTTGAATGATAAGTAGGGTTCTTTTCTAGAAATATTGTGCTTTCACTATCGCAAGTCACCTTCATAGCTCTCTACTCAAACCTAATTCTTGAACACAACATTTGAATCCATACTTTTTTCCTTCCATGAGTGGCTGCCATGTATTCAGCGTCTATTGTTAACAAGGCTACAACTTCATGTTGCTTACTCATACAACTTATTTCTCCATCGAACATCTTGAAAACATATTAGTTGTTCGACCTCCATCAATCTATATCTCCAGCCCAGTCGGTGTCAATAAATCCATGTACATATAATTTACCATCGTCACCTCTAGGTCTTCCTTGGTAGCATATAGCATAGTCCTTTACGTTGGAGTTACTTCACGCACACCTAGAATTTATTTTTTTGGAGGTTTTTCCTATGTTTATTAGTCATTATTCAGTCTCCCATATTTTAGGAAGAATATCACTCTAGGGGGAATATTCTCTTTAGTTTTCACTTCAGTTTGATCAGTTGAGTGGATTCTAGATGCTACATTGGTATTATCACCATGCAACATTGGGATAATCACTAGCTAATGCACATTTTCCTTGATATCATCACCATACTAGCACATTACCCATGATTCCCTGATCTCCTCCTCACTTCACTTTGTTTCAGTGAGTTAACTAAAGACTAATAGACTAGTTAACTCATCTAAGTGGCAGTTCAATCCCATAACTGCCCAAGAGACTAGACTAGGTGGCAGTTTACTCCCATAAATGCTAGTGTGTGTCCAGATAACTCTATACCACCACTATGGCACATTGGATTCTCCTCCAGTGCACATCGGTTGATCTATACAGAGTATATCATGTGTAAATTATCATTCATTCATTTGGTTTATGAGAATTCTTCCATTCTTTCTCTCCTGCTTCTCTTTTCTCATATTTTCTCTAAGATGGTGCATGTCAATTCCCAGCTAGATCTATTCTATGCAGGTTCAACACATTTACATGGTATCAGAGCCAATGGACTACTAGGTAAAAGACACACCAAATTATTTTTGCAGGTACCGAAGATTGAAGACAGCGGAAAAAATGCAATTTCCAAAAGAATTCATTCTTACACCTTACAACTTATTTGCATGGAAGGATAAAATGATAATGCATCTTCAAAGTAGAGGATTGTAAAGGTTAACCATGAACACAGAGGAAGAACCAACATCATCCTTAGAAAAATCCAAGTATCTAAATCAAATGGATGAAGTGTTCGAAACAATATATAGTCTCATTTATCCTTAACTTCTCTTTCACATATTCTTCTATAAAAACCCCAATGAATCCTAGACCACCATGGAAGGGATATTTGAAAAATAGGATGAGATGAGGGGACACATGCTCGAGGTGGAATTTCTCACATTGGATCTAAAAAGCTTCGACAATCTCCAATATTTCTTTACCAAATATAAGGATTTGTTGTCGCAACTCAAGGCTTGCGGGGTTGATAAATCTAAGGAGGAGAAATAAATGGTTCTCACCGTTCTCTCCAAACTTGGCCTAGAATACTTAGTGTTTGTATCCACATTTCATTTAGTTAGATTTACATCTAGATCTACCTGGAATATTCCCTCTCTTGAGGACTTTATCGAGTCTCTGACACAAGAGTAGAGAAATCTCATCAACATGGGAAAAATAAAAGGCCCAAAGGTGCATGCACTTACTGTGCAAGATGGAAGCGATCATCAATATCAGAAATCTAAATATAAACACAAAAGGAAATCACATGCAAATCTGAAGAAGGAAGGGTACTCAAAACCCTTCAACGATGCCTCTAGATCCAAAGGTGGAAAGGGAAGAAAAGGGGAGAAATTCTCTTACTTCCATAAAGGATTCCATCTAGAATCCACATGTATATAGAAACATATAGATATAATGACCCAAATACTTCAGAAAAACAACCTTGCAGATCGCATCCCTGAGGGTGCTAAGAAGAAGAAGCTAGAAGATCAGAATCCCAAGAAAGGAAATTCTAGCCATGATTTGATTCCCATAAACTCCTCTCTTGATGCTTGGATCATAAATTTAGGAGAATCACACCACATGGCTGCCAAAAAAGAGGTATATTGTTCATTGGATGCATGCAAAGGTCCTCCTATTCTGATGGGGGACAACTCTCCAGTCGAGGTCACCAACAAAGGAAGGATTGAACTCACAAATGGAAGCTTCGAGAAGTGCATGTTCCCAAACTTTTCGTCAATATTCTCTTTGTGTATCAGATGAAAAATTATGGCACTGGAAAGAGAGTCATATTCACACCTGATGTCATGGATATCTATGACATGCAAATAAATTCCAGGGTTTCTACCGGTGAGGTAAATAATCAATCTAGACTCTACACATTTTCTAAAATTATTGAACCAGATTCTACATTACTGCTTACCCATGATGATGAAAGCAATAGGATATGCTACGAAAGGTTTGGGTATTTAAATTTCATATATATGAAATAGATTAGAAAGCAGGGAATGGTTGATGGTCTACACAACATCCACTTCTCCAAAGTAATTTGTGAGGGATGTGTTCTTGGAAAACACCGTCAAGAGAAATTCGACAAAGGAAAGACTTAGAGAGATTCCTCTCCTTCAGATCTGATCCATAGTGACCTCATGGGCCCTTTTCTACATCCATCAATAATTAAATCAAGGTGCATGCTCATTTTGTTTTATGATCTGTCATTCTTCACATGGATTTTCTTTCTCAGGAAAAAATCATAGGTCTTTCAACACCTCAAAGATTTCAAAGTCCTTGTTGAGACAGAGTCAGGAAAGAAAATCAAAATCCTCTGAACTGGTAATGGGGGAGAGTATGTCAACCTTGAGATCCAAAATATTTTTCATGAGGTAGGGATTCAGTTGCAATGCATGGTTCCCTATACTCCACAACAAAACAGAGTTGTTGAGTGGAAAAATATATCTCTAAAAGAGGTGGCATATTGCATGATACATGAAAAGTCACTTCCACATAGATTATGGTTCAAAGAACTTAATTGTGCAACCTACATCCAAAATAGATCTCCCCATATATTTTTCAAGGATAAGAACCCCTATGAGGCATGGAGCCGTATTTTCGGTTCATGTGCATGGGCCAGGATTTCCTTTGAGAAGAGGAAGGCACTTGATCCACATAGCACATAATTTATCTTTTTTGGATACCCCAGAAGCGGTTTGAGAGGATCTCTGGACTCATTGATATTTCCTCAAAGCTGGCTCATCATTGAAGAAGTGTCTAATTAGGAAGGAGTGTCGCATGTGCCTCCTTATGTTGCTTGTCTGCAGATATTTTTATTATTCCACCTATCAAATATGATGAGCATGCACATGTAGAATCTTATTGGTCAATTATGATTTAGAGGATTCAAATGATCTAGATATAGAGTTAGTACGATTAGGATCACAGTGATGCATGCGGATGCATATGTAGAGCGAGTTGAAGCCCCAAGTGGGCTCAAACTACTCTTCAAGATGTAGGGGGATCTTGTTGGGGATCTAGCTAATACTAGGAGGGCTCGATTTGATTTTGAGGAGCCTCCTCTTGTACTCACTGTCACTTAACCATTGCCACCCAAGAATATTTTCTTGTTTCATTATTTTAGATATAGCCTTATGCGTGAGAAGTTGCTAGAAATCCTTTTGAGATCTTCCATGCGGGAGGGTACAAATACCTCCTGAGACTAGACTTAGGATGCAGTTCCCCTTCCTTCCAAAGAAAGGAAACTATTAGAGTCTTGAGATGGGTCTGGGGACCAAGGAGTGCATGGTGGATATATTAGCAGATACAAAGCTAAGATAGTTTCCAAAGTCTTCCAACAAGTGCATAGCATTGGCTATGATGAGACCTTTCACTCTAGTAGCGAATATGGATTCCACACATTTGGAACTTTCCATTTACTGTGTAAAGGGATGGAAGTCCATCATATGGACATGAAGAATGAATTTCTTCATGGGAAATATATTGAGGAGATCTATATGGAGTAGACCCAGGTATTTAGGATTAATCTTTGATGCAACCGATTGAATAAATATATTTATGGCATCAAGAAGGATATGAGGGCATGGTATGCCAATATTTACTCCTACCTACTATCACAAAAATTTATACATTGTATGCATCGAGACTGAATGTTTACATATTCGATTACAAATAGTCAGTTCTACTCCTAGTTTTGTATATTTGATGATTTATTTGATCACTAGGTTATAAAACTTGATGATTGTTCAGTAAAGAAGTTTTGCATGAAATGTTCTTGATGGACATGGGTACACTAAATTTATTCCTTGGACTCGATATCAATTAGGATACATCGAGGCATGGTATCTCGAGGCCAAGTATGCATGAGATCACCTTAAAATTTCATATGATAGACTACAAGTCTACCTCGACTCCTTTCCTACTCAGGAGTCAAACTTGAGTATGGTAGGGACACTCCAGTTTGAAAACATTGTATAGAAATCTATTAGGGGATCTTGTTGTGTCTCTCACTTACACTCTAGTCCAGACCTTTCATATGCAGTTGGAGCAGCCTCCAATATCATTGAGGAGTTGCATGAGCTACATTGGAGGCGTCTCATCACTGCTAGGATTCATTATGCAATAGGAGCTCTACATTATTGGACCTCCCTTCAGGTTCACTTATTCTAATTAGTGCAGTGATAACATTGAATTTCACATCTAGTTACTCCCTCGGTCTTGGTTCCAGGCCTATATATTGGTCAAATGAGAAGTAGGCTTCTATTATTCTATCTTCAACCAAGGCAGAGTACAAAGGGGTAGTTAAAATAACCATTTAGGCTATGTGGCTACAACATTTTTCTCATTGAGTTGGGAATTAAGTTTCATCGGTCGATCGTCATCACAGTTGTGACAACTAGAGCCTCTAAAGTTCTGCAGAGAGATCTGGCCCCGAGGGCAGAGGCACGCCGAGATCCACATACTTGCTGCATCTAGGACTTAGTACATGAGGGTATAATCAACCTATAGTTCTTTCCTTATTGAGAACAAACCGTAGACATCTTCACCAAGACCTTCAACGAGTAGAATTTCCATTCTGCGTAGTCATCTTGGAATTAGAGGAAACAATTCTTATTATTAACAATTATTAGTTCATGTTTTATATCCATTGTACTTTTGGGGTTACCATGAGTTTTCCTCTTTCCTCACTTTATTTCAATCTTAATCTTTGTGTTGGGTACCTAACCTGACCTCGTTATTAGGGACCCATTCTTTATTGTACCATAGTGATGTTGAAGTCTTTGGAGTTACTTCACACACACCGGTTATTTTTAATAGGGGTTTTTACTATTTTTATTATTCATTATTAGGTCTCCTATATTTTGGGAAGAATATTCCTCTAGAATATCCTCTTGGTTTCACTTCACTTTGAATAGTTGAGTGGATTCTAGATGCTACATTGAGATTATCCGCCATGCAACATTGGGATCATCACCAACTAATGCACATTGTCCTTAGGATACTAATGCACATTGTCCTTAGGATAATCACTAGATTAGAGTATTACCCATGATTCCATGATCTCCTACTCACTTCACTATGTTTTAGTTAGTTAATTGAAGATTGATAGAATAGTTAACTTAGCTAGGTGGTAGTTCACTCCCGTAACTTCTCGAGAGACTAGACTAGGTGGTAGTTTACTCCCGTAACTGTTAGTGTGTGTCTAGGTCATTCTATACCATCACTATGGCGCATTGGCTTCTCCTCTAATGCGCATTGGTTGAGTTATATATATTATATCATGCGTAAATTATCATTCATTCATTTTGTTAATCTGAATTCTTCCATTCTTTCTCTCCTGCATCTCTTTTCTCATATTTTCTCTGCTACTGTGTATGTCAATTCCCGGCTATATCTATTCTATGAAAGTTCAACACATTTGCACTTTGTGCCACACAAATACCTGAATACTCTCTTGACATTTGTCCAGTTATCCTTTCCAAGTGTCGACATGTACCTTCTCAACACTCCCATTGCATGGGCAATGTCTAGTTGAGTGCAGACCATCGCATACATTAGACTACCAACAACACTTGAAAATGGAGCATGTGTCATGTCCTCTATCGCTTTCTGTTTCTTTGGAAACTATTCAGCAGTAAGCCTTTCTCCCACTGGAATTGGCACCGTCATTGGTTTGAAATCATGTATATTTAATCATTTAAAAATTGTTTCAATATACTTTGTTTGATTCAACCAGAGCTTTCTAGCGGCTCGATATCTCTTAATCCCCATTCCCAGAATGAAGTTAGATGCAGGGAGATCCTTCATGTCAAACTTGGAGGATAATTGTTTCTTCACCTACTTTATTGCATCCATGTTGTTTCCAATCAGCAACATGTCATCAACATACAAAGATACATATATGAAACACCCACCTTCTTCCTTGGAATATATGCAGTGATCATATTTTCTTCTCACAAATTCCAAACTAAGGATGTATGTGTCAAACTTTTGGTACCACATCCTTGGTGATTGCTTTAGACCATAAAGGGATCTTTTGTGTTTTCACAACAAATCTTGGTTTCCCTTTACTACAAATCCTTCAAGATGTTTCATGTACATTTATTCTTATAGGTCCCCATGTAGGAATGATGTATTCACATCCATCTTTTTTATCTATAGATCGAATGTTGCATCCAAAGACATTAGTACTCTAATGGAAGTTAGTTTTGCAACAGGGGAAAAAATATCACCGAAGTCGACTCCCTCAGCTTGGGAATATCCTTTCACTATCAATCGAGATTTGAAATTCTCAACTTCTCATGCAGAATTCATCTTCTTCTTGAACACCCACTTGCTACCGATGAGATTTCTTCCACTGGGTAACTTGACTAAATCTCATGTCTCATTCTTGTACAAGGATTCCATCTCTTTGACCATGGCGTCCTTCCAGAGTTTACCCTATGTTGAGTATACTTCCTCAMTGACCTAATTGGGCTCATAATATAATATAGGTGGATATCGGTGGCCACCCACATTTTCCAACTGGCTCAAAACAATTTTCTGGCAATTTTGGAAATTTACTATTTTTAGTAGTTCTTAACTTTTGGGGCTATTTTAGAGGGCCTAAATGATGTTGTTTTCATGATAGGGCACCTAAATTATAGCCTGGGGATATTATTGGTCCCTATAAATGAATCACCTCTTCAGTACCTTTCCAACAAGCTATCGTGCACCGTAAACAGAGATCATGTGAAAACGTTACGACCTCGGGAAGTTAATGTACTAACTTACCCATATGGGGCCCACATGACTTTTTGTGCTTCATCTCCTAGGGTTAATTTTTGGATGTTTAGGGTTTTGGAATTCATATTTATTGTAAAAATTCCTTCAAAACCTCATTTTACTCATCTTCTTGCAAATGAGCATAGCCGTCACATCTCTTCTCAGAGATAAGTTGCCACCATTCTAGAAAGCTTGTTTCCAGTCTGCATTTTACAGTTTTCAACATATTTATTATTTAATAGAAGTCACGGTTTATTGTATCTCTATTATTTTTCACTATGTATCTTTGTTAACATTATAAATTTGTGGTTTCATTTCATTTCTCTCATAAATCTGGATCAGTGGTATCAGAGCAGTTTGCTCCTTGTCATTTTTTTAATGCATGTCCCCGACACGATCATGGTATAGAGAGTTGGGTCTCAAGCTTGTTTCTCTTAAGGAAAAATTCTCTTGCATGCCCAAGAAACTTCCCATGGTGGGAAAAAAAAAATACGATGAGATGGGAGATCCTTTCAAAATGTTGCTCGAGGAATCCCTTGAGCGACAGAGGAATGAGATGATGGAAAGCTTCGCACAAATCCTTCGACGAATGCCGACAAGAGAGACATCCACCTCAAGTGGAAGCACAAGTCCCGGGGATGATTTTAGGGGCTAAATTTCTCTCATGGGCTAATTTTCCATGGTTTTTTCCAAAAAAATATTCTCTATTCTAAAAATGATTCGCCCAAATTGTACAGGATAAAATTATTTTACCTTAAAAATCACCAAAATTTAATACACACTATATAAAATCCTTAGAAATTTGAATATTTTTACAAAAATATCGCCAAATATTTATAGTTGGCATATGAAGGATTAGTAATATTCGACAAGGTTTCTACATTTTAAAATAAATTTCCATTCTTAAAATCATCCCTGAGCACGACCCCCTTGAAGGTACAGATAAATTTTGATATTACTATATTTGAAGGTCAAATAGATGCAGATGTCGTAGATAAATGGTTAAACCTTCTAGAAGGTTATTTTTCTATCCACAACTTTTATGATAGAGAAAAGATTATATTTTCACTCCTCAAGGCCATCCCCCATGTCAAAGATTGGTGGGAGAATTTCTGTGAGAAAAATGAAACAGAAGGATCCAAATTATTTGCAGTTTCACCCATTTAGGATTCCTTCGGGGATTCTATTAAGGAACAATAATACCCTGTTAGAAGTGATGAAGATTTGTATACAAGATGGACCACACTGCGTCAAGAAAGAGACCAAATAGTCCCAGAGTTCACCAATGTCTTCCATACCTTGCGCACCAAGCTGGGTATCAAATATTCTAAGTGACATGTGGTGCTCAAGTACTACGTAATTCTGCATAGATACATCCATATAGAAATGGAGTCTTTGGACATCTCATCCTTGGCCATGACCTATCGATATGTCTTCAAAATCAAGCATAAGATTAAACAAAAAATGCAGTAATTTTTGTGTGGGAAGCCCTCAGAGTAGAAGTAGGGCAAGGGAATCCCTAATCCATAGAACAAAGTACATAGAAGAGATGGGAAACCTCATGAAAACCAGTCCAAGCCGCAAGCAAATAAGTACAATGGGAAGATGAAGAAAGATACAAGGAAGTGGTGCAACTTCCATAAGAGCCCCTGATATAACATTGTTGATTGTCGCTCAAAGCAATCATTAGTGGTTGAAGTAAAATCCTCTGAATCAGATGTGGGTTCTGAATATGAGTTATAACTAGAGAAGGGAATTTGGATCATTGAGGAGGAACCTAGTGCCACAGTTGCTACCACGAAGAACCAACCCAGTGAATCTGATGAGCCAGAGGAAGGCGAGCGCCTTTTTCATTCACATATGTGGGTGAAAGGCACTCCACTACACTTGATCATTGATAGTGGTAACCAGAAGAACCTCATCTTAGTAGAGGTCATCAAGCAAATAGCCCTACCGACAACACTGCAACTACATCCTTCCATCATTGGATGGCTCCGTCAAGGACAAGATCTTTGCGTCAGCCAACAGTGTCGCATGTCGTACGACATCAATCCATTTAAAGATGAGGTATTGTGTGATGTTTCTCCCCTTGAAGTTTTTGATGTTCTTTTGGGCCAACCTTATTTATGGAAACATCATGTTGTATATGAATCTAGGCCTCCCAATGTTGTTATTAATTTGAAAGGGAAATTGTGCAGGATACCCAAGGTAGTCCCAACTAGTGTTATTTCCTTGATCTTTTCCAAGCAATGCAGGAAGGTCATTTTTCAGAAGGAGAAGTTTTCCTTCTACGTGATTTTCTTTCAGAGTGAGTGAAAGGTTGCAACCATATCCATGGCCTCTGCGGTCAACCTCTCCATGCATCAAAAGCAAGTGGATAAGGCCATGAAAGAAAACAAAGACATATTCTCATCACCTTTTGAAGTACTGATGTAGCGGGAAAACCCCCTATGGACTGCACTAGGGTTATGAAGTGCAGTCAGAGCTAACCGTCTAAAGTCTCCTTCTTTTAACAACTATCTCAACATTACCCCACAATTATACATAAAAAGCAAAGTATAGGGATCTGGTAAGATTACCTTAAACTCCACGTTCGGTGTCAATCCCTTTGTGCTTGGTTGTTTCTCAACTGCAAATCTCCTCCCAAGGCCAACTTGCATTCACCAAAATACAAACAAGAAACTACAAGAATGCATTCTATATATGGATTAGTGGGTTAGATATCATAACAAAAAACACAAATATTGGGGCAAAGGGGGAATACTGAAATGGGCAAAGTTTCTTTGCTCTCATACTTCCTCCTGGAATGGGACCCCAACACCTTCTTTTATAGGCCAAAAAGATAGTTATTCGGTTGGGTGACTGGATATGGGTGGTCAAATGGTTAGGTAACGGCACGAAAATCTATATCCCTTTGAATTTTTTTATTTTTCGTGTTTTTTGTGAGTATACACAGGCTGTAATGGTGGAGCAAGTGTGTGTATGTGGACAGTAATGGTGTAGGGCACGTACATCTTCAAAAATATGGTTTTTAGAAGAGCTATTCAAATGATGGCTTTGAAAATATAGCAAGTAAGATGGCCTGGTGCCAGGTATGCATGTGTGGTGCAATTTTAGGGTTATAACAAGTACCTCTGCACTGTCAGGTCAAGCATCCCATTGATCTAACCGCCGACACACCACTACGAAATGGGCCAGTCTACCATCACTCTTTGCTAGAAAATGAGGAGATCATGTGTCAGATCCAAGAACTTGTCCACAAGGCGCACATCTAACCCTGCTCATCACCTTGTGGAAGACCAATCATGTTGGTGCAAAAGAAAGATGGGACCTGGCGAATCTGCATTGATTATTGGGCCATAAAAAAAATCATAGTCAGGAACCAGTACCCGATTCTCCGAATCGACAATCTCCTTGATTAGCTCAAGGGGGACAAATAATTTAGTAAGATTGATCTAAAGTGTAGCTACCATCAGGTCCCAATAGAACATACAGCTGTATAGAAAACTGCCTTCAAGTCAAAATAAGGTCTTTTTGAATGGTTGGTCATTCCCTTTGGTTTGAGGAATGACCTAGAAAATTTCATGAGGTTGATGGACGATATCATATGGAATTTCACTAATTATTTTTTGGTGGTGTATCTAGATCACATCCTCATATACAACAAGACTTGGGAAGAACACTTGCAGCATATTCAACAGTTCTGTGCACTTTGCGACAACATAAGTTATATGCCAACTTGGAAAAATGATCCTTCGGCATGGATAGGGTCCAGTACCTAAAATACATTATTGATGTGCATGGTGTGCATCTTTATATAGCCAAGATCCAAGTCATCTATGACTAGCCATCCCAAACCACTCTCACTGAGCTTCTGAGCTTCTTAGGCCTTGCCAATTTTATCGCAGGTTCGTATTGGGATTCTCCAATATTGCATGGCCCCTCTGTTATCACTTTGTAATTTTCCCAAGGCCATGGAGGCAGAAATAGAGATAACATCAAAACCGCTTGGAGTCAAGTATCTATCCCTCCAAGAATCAGAGAGGGATCTCTTTGTGTGATATAGATTTGTTTGAATAGATATTAGGCTAGCTAATGGGTTCAAAGTTTGGATTTTTAAAATGATGGATGGAACAGGAGAAAAGAGGTACATTGGGTAATGGAGTCACAACTAGCATCAAATAAGACATATTAGACAGGCCGTTAATGTAGGGAAAGTTAGGAAAATCATTAGATCTTCATAGGTTTGATGTATGGTGGAGAGGAAAAGATCGAGAAGTCAAATTAAATATAGAGCAATGAAGAATTATGAATTCAACTTTCAGTGGAAAACATAGAAAATATCCCAAGCCAAGTGACATAGTGTATTTATCAACAATTTCTTCCCTATTACTTCTTAGAATATTTAATATTGTAGCATACAAAATGGAGTTACAGAGGGAGAAAAAATTACAGAGTGATAACACCCTCGGTAAAATAACTAGAGGTGGTGGTAAGGACAACTCTTTGTGAGGCATGTCCCAATAGAAAGTGGTCAATGATACGAAGAAACACTTGTGTTCAACACTAATGCTCTCATTACCTTACTTGCAACAACCCTTTGAGATCCAGACATATTCTTCATACTATGTTGTGGGCATAGCCCTCACTCAGCACAACCACCCCATGGCCTGTCATAGTGAGACACTACCAAATTTCATCCATAAGTGCCCTACTTATGACAAATAAATGTACTCCATTGTGAAAGCCTTTTGATAGGGGAGGAATTACATTATTGGGAAGGATAAATTCATCCACAGTGATCATAAACCACTGCATCTCATGCAGACACAAGGCAAATTACAGAATTACCACCATCAAAAGTGGTCCACATATTTGCAACAGTTCCACCTCAACATCAAGTATAAAATAGGAAGTACCAACCAAGTTGTTGATTTCCTCAACTGACCTCTAGTCATGAAACTCACCATAGTTCTAGACTCTTGCAGCCATGAGACCTCTGGGTGGCCACACCTCTATGAAACAAATCCCGACTTCGCCAAACCTACCAAATGTTGGGCACCAACACAACTGTCAATAATTTCCATATTTTGGATAGGTTGTTGTGCCATATGGGCCATCTTTGTGTTCCATCATGAGAGAAAGAGAAGATAATCTTGGAATCCCACTACAGTCTAGTGGAAGGAAACTTTAGCGTGGAAACAATAGTGACAGTGTTGCAGCAAAATTTCTACTAGTCAAAACTTTGATAGGATATCAACAAGTATATATGGTCCTGCATTGTTTGTGCTATTTCCTAATCGGCCATCAACAAACAAGGATTGCGCACTCCTCTTCCTACTCCTGACAATCCTTTGGAATCTATCTCAATGGACTACATGTCGGGCCTCCCTTCCACCAGGCAGGGAAATGATTGCGTTTTTGTGGTTGTTGATCGCTTTTCCAAGATGGTGATTTTGGCCAACTACAAGAAGAGCATCACAGAGGAGGACACTGCCAATATTTTCTTTGAACGAGTGTGGGTACACTTTGGGATCCCACAAACCATTATCTTAGATTGGGGCAGTCGATTCCTCAACATATTCTAGTCGAGCCTCTAGTCACTACTGGACACCAAGATCACCACATCCACTTCCTTCCACCCCCATACAGATGGCCAAACTGAAGTCGTCAACCATATGATCATGCACATCATAAACATGTACAATTCCAATCACCCTTGCACCTAGGATGATCTTCTTCCATATTTTCATCACAACTACAATATTATAATGCCCCAAAGACATGCCCCAACTTTATTTGTGAATTTTAAACATGTTTTGTAGGCCGGTGAGCCGAGTATTAGTAAGCTGGTGGGATTATGTGTTTATTAGGTTGGAGAGCCTAAGTGTTAAACACCAAGAGCCTGATTTTGTATATGTAATTAGGAATAACATTAATAAATATTAAACATTGTTGTGTACAGACCGACCACTAAGAAAGAGTGATGGGGGACTAAGATTCCACAATGTTGGGTAAGGGAGGAAGCTAAGTGTTTGGGCCTAGGGGCTAAGCTAGGGGGATTAAATCTAAAGGGGATAATAATTTATTATTATTTTCTAAAGGCTAAGGTGGACAATGGATGAGTGTTGTCCTAAGTTCCTGGGAAAGAGGAATGAATGAAAATGTAGTGCATGCATATCCAAGAAGACAAGTGTCGACCTGGGCGCATGCAGTTAAAGTTGTTGAGTTGAGCCATGTTGGGGGTCTGTTCTACCAGTTTTGTGATCCCCCATCTGAACCTGAGACCTCCATCATTGACCTCAGAGTTTTGTGCTCTAGTCACGCATCCTAAATCGACGGAGAATCGAGAACTGATCCACATCTCTTGTGAAGTTGACTTACCATTTTCCATCCTCCAAGAATTGGGTAGAGTCTCCATGAGTGTCCTCTGCATACCTGCATGCATTCCTGAAAACCAGAACCGTGAATATGACTGTTGTATTCCCATGAATCTCGTGGCCTCTGTATTCTACCTTTGAAATATTCATGCATGCACCTGAGACCCAAAATGCATGAGTCATTCTGTGTCTTCTAAGGAACCCGACACCTACCGGGTAATCACCTTAGCCATGTTATGTTTTAGCGTGGGTTGTTGCTGCCTACAGTGCCATGCCCATATTCTATTGTTGATGTCATCCTTGTGTGAATGAGTGTTGAACCATTGTTTTTGTCCTCACCTGGATGGATCTGAATTGAGGAGTGTGTTGAAGAAGTAGGTTCTTAGGCCCATGGTAGAAGAAGCAAGTTGTCAGGCCTGTGAGCAACTCTCTCCAGGTGAGAGAGTCTGCTGGGAAGTGGTTTTCTCCCAGAGAGAGTCCAACACCATCTATGGAGCTCTGAGAATTCTTGATCTGGATTTTTATCGAGACCTAGATATGGAGGTGAAGCAACTGATGGACTGTTCTTGTGAATTTGTATACTCCCGGGTGGAATAGGCATGTGGGGAATGAAATTCCATGAGTAGTGGGTGTAAGAAGGCTCTTGGAGAGAATCCTTCCAGTTTCACTTTGTAGTTTTTCTGTAACCTCAACCTAGTCTAGGATTCCCTTGCCCTGGGTGGAGCTTAGTCCCAGCTCGGGGGTGACCCACTTTTCAGCATGATGAGCAACGTGGTCTATGGATGGAAGGTTCATGGAAGGTCTAAATGTAGTTGGCGGTGATACTCTAGTTTAAAAGATAAGTATCAATATGTTCTTAATTATGTATTTTATGCATGTTTGGGCTACTGATGCTTGAAATGTTATCATGTGTTCCGTTGCATGTGGATTTACTGTTAATTCCATTAATTTTGTATGTTAGTAGTAACTCTGTGATTACTCTGTGTTAAGCCATTTAAATTTTGATAAAATGCATTTTATATATGTATAATTGAATGTTCCACATAGTAGAGTTACCCAACAGTGGGGTTGAGGGTCGGGGACATTACAATATGGTATTAGATCCCATTGTTTCAACATTGACCCTAGATGGGCTGGATAAGTGGTCTTTGGACCCAAGATTTGAGTGGAAATGATGTTCAAAGGAACCAATTTCGAACCTTAGAATGTTTCTGAGTGCCAGGGGGTTACTTGGTCATCTTATGAAGCTTAGGAAGAGTAGCGGTAGAATAAAACCACAATCAACATGGTATTTGACCATGAAGAGAGAGATCTCAACACTTGGGGTGTTGGAGTTGTAGGATCTGTCGGAAGGAAGGGAAAGCCTTTTTCGACGATCATAACTGGAGAAAGTGCAGGAAGGTTATCCTAGAAGCCTTTCAGAGTTCAACAATTAGGAGAAGTGGAGTGCATTGAGGCACAAACTTCTGAAACCCAAAACTACGAAGTGTTGGGAAAGATATACACCATATATGAAAGGAAAAGAGCTTGACTATTGGATCAAGCAGAAGATCAGATCATAATTTTGGAATTTAGAAAATCGAAAGAAAGGGGATGTGTGGATGCCCAAAACTCCGAAGCTCAAAGTTGTGAAGAGAAAAGTAGATGTGGTGGGGCTGGATGACGTCGCTTGGGGTGACGTGGACCTTCCTAGGCATGCCACATGCCATCTCCTTAGTTGGTGGCATATGTACTATGTAGGCCTAGAGGGTAGAGAAGCTTGGAAGTTTGGAAGTCAGAGATAGGAAGGAAGCAAGTGTGAAAGCTTCTGAAATTCGAATTTCTGAATCTTCGAAGTCCCAAAGCTTCGATGATAGAATTCCACCGTGAGTGTAAGTCGTTGGATTCTGAGTAGACATGGACTGTTGATCCACCCCACTTCGCAATTTCAGTAATCAGAACTTAGAGGGACTTTGGGAGGTACTTTGAAGACTTCCGACATGCAAAGTCTCGATTTGCAAAGAAAGGATCTAGAACGTTGGATCGAGGGTAGTCAAGACCGTCGATCTGATGTGCGTGAAAATTGGGAATCAGAAGGATCGACTTTGGCCCATAGAAGAATCCCTGAAACGTGAAGTCATGAAGAGCCTTCTTGGATTGGTGAGTGGTCACGACCCACGATACTGTGGACTAGAGACTAAGAGAAGGGGCCAATGCCTGAAAGAGTGTCGTAGAATAGAGCAGAGCTCAGGAAGAAATGAAATTTGGATTTTTTTTTAGTTCATAACCATTTATGAATGTTGTGGGATTTGTTAAGGAATGATGGACTGAAAAATTCCGGTTTTTTGCATGTTGTGTTTGCAGAAGTTCAACGAGTGCTAGAACCAAATAGAATTTCCACTGAATGCAAAAGAAATGGAAGAGGCATGGACTAATTCCAGTTTCAAGGATGAAGAAAAAGGAATGGATGTCCATTTTGGAGTTGACGGATCGAACTCCAATGGAAATGGAGAAGAGATATATAAGGAAGGGAATATGATGAAAATCATTGAACGATTGTAGAAAGATGCCTAGACTCACTCAGAAGACAACAGAAATATCATGAAATCTAAGGAACAGTAGGGAGAATTCAACTTAAAGGTTGATGAAGAGTCTAGAGAGAATACAAAATAAGTTGGACAAGGAGAGAGACTCAAGAAAAACAGGGAGTCACCAGACTTCTATGGGAAGAATATCAAGGAGTGTTGGTAGAAACCATCATCACTCCCAAGGTCACTCCAATATGAGGGCACACAGTAGTTCAAGCCCATATCCTACCAGAAATCATAGGAGATATAGAGTGGATGAAATGAAGGCAAAAATGAACAATATTAAGCCTCCTACATTTGATGGAGAATACAAGAAGGAGGAAGATGCCAAAACACGGTTGCTTGGCATGAGGAAATATTTCCAATTGTAGAATTATTCCTCTCATGTAGAAGGAAGGACTGTAATGTATCAATTGAAAGGAAAAGCATCCATGTGGTGGGATCAACTTGTGCAGGTGCATCACATTAGAGAAAAAGATATCACTTGGAAAGAATTCAAGAGGTATTTCGAGAATAAATAATTGACTAAAATATACTACGACAGAAATATGAAAGAGTTCTTTGAACTCAAGCTGGGTAGCATGACCATTGATGAATACAGACGAAGATTTTTGGAATTGTTTAAGTATGTCCCGTTCATCAAGGATGAGATTGTCAAGATTCAAAGGTATCTGAGTGGACTACCACCTTCCATTGGGGACAAGATTCAGTATGATGACCCTAAGATTATGGAAGAATCAATAAGAACAACGAAATGCTTATATGAACAACAAAGAGAAAAGCCTACCTTTCGGAAGGCTTGGGATAACCAGAAGAAGTTCAAGAAAGAGTAGAGGCAGAAGGGAAACAAACCTCCCTTTTTCAGAAATAGTCCTCAAAGAAAGCCATCATTTAGAGAGCCAAGAATGGTTGATGTAGGGGGACAAAGGCCCAGGAAAACGCCCATTGAGTGTTGGGGCTATCAGGGAAACCATAAGTACATATATTGTCCCCACAAAAATGGAAAAGTGAGAGTTTTCCATAATGTTCAGCAATATGAAATAGTGGAGGACGTGGGCGGTAGAATACCAAGAATATACACAACCCTGGACAACAAGCAAGAAGAATATCAATCACACATGATTGAAGTGGAAGGTATGATCAATAAATATCCCTTCACTATTTTAATTGATTCAGGGGCTAGCCATAGTTATATATATCTGAGAGTGGTGGAAAGTTTGCAACTGTTGAGAAGAAAACATGAAAATTATTGGTTAGTGCAGCTAGCTATAGGAACCAAGAGAAAAGTCATTGATTTAGTTAAGTCTTGTCCAGTAGACATGAATGGACTGAGCACAAAGCCTGAATTGAATGTTCTACCTTTGGGTTACTATGATTGTCTAATTGGGATGGATTGGTTGGACCAACACCATGCCATCCTGGACTATCGTAACAAGGCATTCACTTGCCTAGATGATGAAGGAAATTGGAAAATAGTTCAAGGAATTACCAGAGTTGTTACTATCAGAGAAATCTCAACACCGCAGTTGAAGAATTGCTACAGAAAAGGTTGTCAATTATTTGCAACCCATGTGGAGGAAACACCCAAGGATAAGGTGTCAAATATTGGAGATCATGCGGTACTAAAAGAGTTTGAAGATGTATTTCAGGAGGTACCCATACTACCTCTGAAAAGAGATATTGACTTCTCTATAAACTTGATGCCTGGAGCAACTCCAGTGTCAAAATCTCCTTATAGAATGAGTACACCAGAGCTGAAAGAACTACAGTTGTAGCTTGAAGATATTTTGAATAAGGGGTATATATTCCCAAGTGTGTTACCTTGGGGTGCCTCGGTCCTGTTCGTGAAGAAGAAGGATGGGATGTTGAGATTATGTATCGATTTCATACAATTGAACAAATTAACTGTAAAGAACAAATATCCTCTGTTAAGGATTGATGACCTCTTTGTTCAATTGAAGGATTCCAAGATATTTTCAAAGATAGATCTCAGGTCAGGATATCACTAGGTCATAATAAAGGATGAAGACATCAGTAAGACTGCCTTCAGAACAAAGTATGGTCACTATGAATTCACAGTGGTTCCATTTGGGTTGTCAAATGCACCTACTATTTTTATGTGCCTAATGGATGGTCCATTCAGGGACTATCTGGACAAGTTTGTCATAGTCTTTTTGGATGAAATTATGGTGTATTCCAAGTTAGAGGAAGAGCATGAACAACATCTAAGGATGGTGTTGCAAGTGCTAAGAGAGAACCAACTGTATGCCAAGTTGAGAAAAATCTATTTTTATCAAAAACAGATCCATTACTTCAGGCATATCATTTCATAGGATGGGATAGTTGTAGATCTTGAGAAGATTGAGGGCATCAGAGAATGGTCAGTGCCTAAAAACATGACAGAAGTCGGATCCTTTATGGTTCTAGCTGGTTATTAAAGAAGGTTCATTGTAGGGTTCTCGAGGATAGCTCACCCTATCACTTCCTTGTAAAGGAAGGAGAAGAAGTTTCAGTGGACAGAAGAATAAGAGAGAAGATTCTAGTGATTGAAGTAGTTGTTAACCAGTGCTCCAATCCTGAGGATTGTAGATCTGAATGAAGACTTTGTAGTGTGTACAAATGCATGCAAAGAAGGACTGGGAGGATTCCTCAGTCAGAATGGATTCGTAATTTGTTATGAATCCATAAAGTTGAAAGAGCATGAAAGGAACTATGCAACTCATGATTTAGATTTGGTAGTTATCGTTCATGCTCTAAAGAAATGGAGGCATTGCCTCATGGGAAGGAGGTTCAAACTGAGAACAGACCATAATGTTCTAAAGTATTTGTTTTATCATCCAACCCTGAACGCTAGGCTGATTAGGTGGTTGGAGTTTCTTTGTGAGTACAATTTTGATATCAAGCATATCAAAGGGAAGGAGAATAAAGTGGTTGATGCACTCAGCATGAGAGTACATGAATTGCATTCTAAAGCCATTAGCATGTATCAAACCAATATAAAGGACAAAGTTTTGGAAGATGCAAGCGCAAACTTGCAGTACAGGGAATTGGTAGCAAAGCTACAACAAGGTAAGATGCTACAAGGAGTGGAAGAATATAAGCTTGGAGCTAATGCAACACTCCTGTACAAAAACATATTTTATGTACCTAATGTACAGGATTTGAAACTTGTCATTCTGAAAGAAATGCATAACGTGCCTTATGCTGGGCATCCTAGATATAAGAAGAATGTGGTAGAAGTCAAGATCCATTACTTTTGGCCAGGTATGAAGAAAAAGATTGATTAATACATCACCAAATGTATTGAGTGTCAGAAGGTTAAAGTTGAGCACAAACACCCAACATGATTTCTACAGCCTTTACCCATTCCTGAGTGGAAGTGGGAAGCGGTAACAATGGATTTCATCATAGGATTGCCCAGAACAGGAAAGTAGCATGATTCCATCATGGTGGTAGTGGACAAGCTTACGAAAGTTGCCCATTTTATTATGTTAAAGACTACTCTCAAGGCAAAAAATGTTGTGGACATCTTTATGAAGGAAGTGGCACGATTGCATGGTGTTCCCAAGACAATTGTGTCTGACCGAGACCCAATATTTACCTCAAATATTTGGAAAGGGTTATTCAAAGGGTTTGGAACGAATCTGAACTTTAGCATAGCCTATCATCCTCAGTATGATGGGAAAACAGAGTTGGTGAATCGAGTAATAGAAGACACACTGAGGATGTATGTGATGGACAAACCATCAAAATGGGAATACTACCTACACCTGGTAGAATTCGCCTACAATAATGGGTATCAAGTGTCATTGAAGATGAGCCCATTTGAAGCACTTTACGGCATAAAGTGCAACACTTCAGTAAGCTGGGATAACCCAGCTGATAGAGCAGTAGTTGGGCCATAGTTGCTCAAGTAAATGGAAGAACAAATGTTGAATATTAAGAAGAATTTAAAGTTTGCCCAAGATAGGAAGAAAATTTATGTTGATAAGAACATAAAACACATAGAGTTTAAAGTGGGTGACCATGTGTTCCTAAAAGTAAAATCCAATATAAGTTCCTTGACACTGGGAAACTACTCAAAGTTGGCAACTATATTTTGTGGGCCATTTGAAATCCTAGAAAGGATTGGACCACTTGCGTGTATGCTTGCATTACCTACATCCATGACTGTACATAATGTATTTAATGTTTCATTTCTTAATAAATATATACCTGATGCTAATCATGTTATCGATTGGAATGTGATTCAGGTGGAGCAGGAAGGTGTCTTGCAAGTGCATCCTATGCACATATTGGATTGGAAAAGAAAACATATCTAGAATCGAGACATAAGGATTGTAAAGGTCCAATGGACCTGGTACGATCCTCAAGATGGGACATGGGAGCATGAATATGCTATGAGGGAAAAATAGCCCATCTTTTTGAAGATTTTGAAAATCTTGTTGATATTGTGTAAAGAGTTTCACTGAGGACAATGCAAAATAAGGGGAGGGGATTGTAATACCCCAAGGACATGCCCCAATTGTATTTATGAATTGTAAACATGTTTTGTAGGATGGTGAGACAAATATTGATAAGTTGGTGGGCTTATGTGTTTATTAGGCCGGAGAGCCTAAGTGTTAAAGGCCAAGAGCCTGGTTTTGTATATGTAATTAGGAAGAACATTAATAAAGATTAAACATCCGTGTGTGAAAACTGACCATGAAGAAAGAGTGATGGGGGACTAAGTTTCCACAAGGTTGGGTAAGGGAGGAGGCTAAGTGTTTGGGCCTAGGGGCTAAGTTAGGGGGCTTAGCTCTAAAGGGGATAATAATTTATTATTATCTCCTAAAGGCTAAGGTGGACAATGGATGAGTGATGTCATAAGCTCCTAGGAAAGAGGAACGAATGCAAATGTAGTGCATACATCTCCAGGAAGACAAGTGTCGACCTAGGTGCATGTAGTTAAATATATTGAGTTGAGCCATGTTGGGGGTTCGTTCTTCCAGTTTCCCGATCCCTCGTCTAAACCTTAGACCTCCATCATAGACCTCAGAGTTTTGTGCTCTAGTCATACATATTGAACTGAGGGAGAATAGAGAACTGATCTGCATCTTCTGTGAAGTTGACTTACCATTTTCCATCCTATGGGAATTGGGTAGAGTCTCCACGAGTGTCCTTTGCATACCCGCACATATTCCTGAAAACCAGAACCGTGAAGCTGATCGGTGTATTCCCGTGAATCTCTTGGACTCTGTATTTGAACTTTGCAATATTCATGCATGCACCTGAGACCCTAAATACATGAGCCATTATGTGTCTTCTGAAGAACCCAAAACTTGGTTAATCGCCTTAGTCGTGTTGTGTTTTAGCGTGGGTTGTTTCTGCCTGCAGTGCCATGCCCATCTGTTGTTGTTGTTGTCATCCCTATGTGAATGAGTGTTGAACCATTGTTGTTGTCCTCACCTGGTTGGAGCTGAGTCGAGGAGTGTGCTGAAGAAGCGGGTTGCCAGGCCCGTGGTAGAAGAGGCATGTTGTCATGCCTATGAGCATCTCTCTCCAGGTGAGATAGTCTGCTGGGAAGTGGTTTTCGCCCAGAGAGAGTCCAACACCAGCTAAAGAGCTCTGAGAATTCCTAATTCATCCTATTGTTGAGACCTAGAGAGGGAGGTGAAGCAACCAATGGACTTTTCTTGTGAAGGTGTGTACTCCTAGGTGGAACAGTCATGTGGGGAATGAGAGTTCGTGAGTAGTGGGCGTAAGAAGGCTTCTGGAGAGAATCCTTCCAGTTGCACTATGCAGTTTTCCTGTAACCTGAGCCTATTCTAGGATTCCCTTGCCCTGAGTGGAGCTTAGTCCCATCTTAGGGGTGACCCATTGTTGAGCACGATGAGCAGCGTGGTCTATGGCTAGGAGGTTCGTGGAAGGTTTTCACGTAATTGGTGTTGATACTCCAGTTTAAAAGATAACTATCAGTATATGCTTAATTATGTATTTTATGCATGTTTGTGTTATTGATGCTTGAAATTTTATCATGTGTTCCATTTCATGTGGATTTATTGTTAATTCCATTAATTATGTATGTTAGCAGTAAATCTATGATTACTCTGTGTTAAGTCATTTAAATTTTGTTAAAATGCATGTTATATATGTATAAGTGAATGTTCTGCGTAGTAGCATTACCCAACAATGGGGTTGAGGGTCAGGGACGTTACAAATAAAGCCATACATAGCTCAACCAAAAATAATCCCTTTCAGGTGGGGTTGGGATTTCAGCCATTGGGTCCCATGGATGTTGCACTACCCCTTGCAGCCACCTAGGAAGGCTCGTCACATCCTCCAACTACAGCTGACAAATCCACACAGTTCATTGAGTGCATCCATCACATCCACTAATAGGCTCAGGATATTTTATAGAAGTCTAATGCCAAGTATAAGTAGTGCCATGATCAACACCGGGTGACATACCAGTTTTGGGTGGGAGACAAAGTTTGGTTGCACTTTCAAAAAGAACGCCTTACAGGGCCTCATTGGAAGCTTAGTCCACTCTGTTATGGGCCTTACACCATTACCAATTCTATGGGTGACAATTCTTTTTAGCTCAACCTTCCCTCATTCCTTGGCTTGCACCCAATGTTCAATGTGGACCTCCTTCGACCTTATTTTCCACCATTATTCGATACCTCGGATATAGAAAAATAGTTGAAACCAAGATATCTCAACCCTGAATGCATGGAACAAGAATCAAATGATCATATTATGTACACACAGATCAAGGTCACTCGTCAGCAGAGGATCCAACTTTATCGGGTTGTTAAAGAAGGGAAGCTCTTGCACCAAGGCAAGAGGATCACCCGGGGCCAAATTCAACAGAAATTTCATCATCTGATGGGGGAAATAAATCAAATGGAGACCATTTATTCCTAAGTATGTAGGATTGATCTAGGTGGATATCAGTGGCCATCCACCTTTTCCGACTGGCTCAAAACAATTTTCTAGCAATTTTGGTAATTTACTATTTTTAGCAATTTTTAACTTATGGGGCCAGTTTGAGGTCCTAAACGATTTGTTTTCATGATTGTTATCACTAAAATTTCATATGGAAATGGTTATAGGAATACAACATCTCCAAACAACTATTAGTTCACCTGCAGCACCAAAAATGCATTTCCCAAAGGCACAAACTATACAACTAGTCAAAAAATTAACATGCGCTAAAAAACTAAAGGAAGTGTTCCCATCTGCGTAGGCCAAAGAAGCCAGAAGAGCGCACATGCACCCGATGCACGACTGTGTAAGAGAAAAGCCACACACTCCTGTGAACAGTGAATTTATGGTTTTGTTTTACCTCTCACCCACTTCTAGAACAGCTCCCAACTTGATTTGACCCTCAATTCCAAGTTGAATCTGAGTGGGGGGTTGGACAAAGACCTAAGGGTTCCCTAAAGAGCCCCTTGTTCACACTAAAGACTGGTTGGATATTTCCTCAAAGACTTGCTATAAAAAGAGGCCATCGGTGCACTAATACTTCAATAATCTCATTGTATTGTTATGCTTCCTCTATTCTTATATAAGAAACCTCTTTTTTTCTTGGAGCATATTAGCATCATCTCATTAAGCTATTCACCTCACCTCTTGATGGAATAAGCTTCGATTTCTTCACGATTTTATTTCTAGTTTACCATTTGTAAGAAGATCTCTCACATAGGGGATTCAAGATCCCTCCTAAGGAGTAAGAGGGGATCCCTAATTCCCCCTTTTTCTGCGGTGTTTTCCCACTAATATACTTCTCCATTGGTGGTATGATTATTGGTCATTTGTTTGATTGATTTTGGTTCTAATTTCCTTATGCATGTTAGTTTTGTTTCTTTAGTTGTTTCTTTAATTGTTGTCATCTTAGTTGTTTGTTTATTTCATGTGATTGAATCATTTGATTCATATACTAGCCTTTGTCCTATCTATCATACCCAACTAGACTTTCAAGTGCCATTCTTTTACTCATTCAAGCGGCGAAAAGGACACAACAGATTGGTGACCATACTGGGGATAAGGTATCAACTTCCTCCCTATTTGGGTTGTTTGAGAACTTATTTTTGACTCATTTTCCTTGCAGGGATCATAATAGGCCTATCCTAGCCTGCAAAGAGCTTAGTTTGGAGCTCGAAGAAGATAATTTTACTTAAAATACCCCCCCCCCCCCAAATGCGTATCAGAACGTGTATGGGTATTTCGGCCCATAGACATGCATTCCAAGAATCGTGCACCCACAACGCTTTTGTTCTCTACACATTCTACACACTGTGCACCCAAAGGTCCTCGGTTGTCTACACATTGTGCGACCACTGCGCCTCTATCTAAACTGTAACCCACACATCTGTCCAGAGAATTGAAATTGTAAGAGTGTTTTGTGATTTTTGAAGGCCCCTAACCTTCAAAATATTTCTTTTTGCAATTTGTAAATGCACCACACTTAAATCCCCTCTCCACATGAAGAGTTAGTCAAAACATAGGCACTTAGGGGGTTAAAAAGAACCATATTTCTCCTATTTTTCTTTTATTTTCCACATGGATGCCTTGTTTTGATTGTAAAAATTAAGTTGATATACTTCACTGTCACGTATATAAACACTTGCATTGGGACTAGAAATCAAACTTCAATAATTGAGTATGCTCTTCTCTCACACCATAGAGCGATCTTGAGAATCAGAAAAAATGATAGAGGGAAGATTTCATCTCCCTTAAAACAAAATATTTAGGAGAGGACAAAGCCCCCCTAGGTCTCCTCTTAGTTTCTTTTTCAAAAAATATTAAATTTTTAAGGGCCCATACATGCCCATATGTTGCAAAGTTAGGATATTTTTTGAAGCTACTTTCTTTGTTTACATCACTAGCGGATTTTAAATATTATTGTAACGGGCCCATACATGCCCACGTGCTTGCAATCTAGGATAGTTTGTTTTGAAGATTTCTTAGATTAAATCAAATTAGGGAGTTTAAAGGATTGGTAAGGACCCACATGACCACATGCTAGTTCTTTAGGGACTTTAAAATTACGCAAGGTTGTACCAATGACATTTAGTAAGATAGGTAATCAAGATTTGTAAGGACCACAGGAAGTCCACATGTTGCAAGGTGACACCTAACTTATTAAAATTTTGGCACATTTTATCACTTGCTCACACACAAAGTCACTCGTCACTCACATAATTTCATCTTGAATTGTGGAGGTTGAAGTAGGTATCCTCCAAAGGGATTCTAAAACCTCCCTCTATTTCTTGAAGAATTTATCCACACCCACTTAATTCAAAGAAGATTGGTTCACACCCCCAATCTCTCAACCAACCACATCTAAATTTTTTCTAAAATCTCACTAATATTTCCTCCACGGGAGGTGCCAAAATAAATCTTTTATTCTAGGTAGGATCTCGGGGGTAGGCATCCAAATAACCCCCTGTTATCTGGTTCTCACATCTTCAAACATTAGAAGTTGACAAATAGGGAACTTTCAAATCCTCCAAGTCAAGTGTTCTTAACACCATAAGGTAGGGAGATACCCATGAAGGGTCGAAAGCTGAGGTACAGTTGTTTTGTGCATCCTCCCTTGAGGAACCCACCTCTTGGAAGGGATCTAGCCCATGACCCATTTATGAGGCCAAAAATCTAAATGTCGCACTTTGACCGAGGTACCTAGTGACCAAAATTTAGGACATCTACCTAGGTGGAAATTGTGGGCTGAAATTGCACCTTGATCATATTTTGTGTGGCTATTGGGAAATATCATAAGCTCTTTCAGGATATGCACCCTCTACCACTCATTATAACTAATTATTTCATCCTTCACTAGTTACTCTTCTGGTGGCTTTAGACCCCACTATTGAGTGTTATTGGAAGGTCTAGTGTTATTTGAGAGGAAGGAAGTTACTTCTTTTTAGGACACGAGCATTTTTTTTCTTTGTTCTCCCATGTGGACAAAATCCACCTACCCACATGTATAATCCTTTTCAATTGATTTATGTATGATGCTCTTTTTATTACATGTGATTGTGAGATATATTGTGAAGGTCCATATTATACAAGTCTCTTGTTCATTTACTTCTCTCATCACCAATTTTCACACATTCCACTTTTCTAGTCGAACATCATAGGGGACCCACAGAATCCCCATCATTCTAGAC
>SNQJ01S0090410.1:0-15175 GCA_010110895.2 Picea sitchensis | reverse complement strand
AATTTGTTTTAATTGTGATGGTATTGGTCATTTTGCTAACAAATGTCCTCATAAGAAAAAGAGAAATGATGAAGGTTACTCAAAAGGAAAACACACATATAAAGGAAAAAGAACTACAAAGAAAGTTTTCAAGAAAATCTTATGCACCAAAGAAGACAAGTCATCATCAGATGAAGATGAAGTCAGTGATAGTGAGACAGGAAGAGTTCTATTCATGGCAGTTAAGGACTCTGACAAAGAAGTCTCTGAAGAATAATATGAAGAAGCCGAAGAAGAATATGAATAAGTCAAAGAAGAAATTGAAGAGGCGGAAGTTGACTATCGAGAAGAATTGATGTGTGCCATAGAAGTTATCAGAAGAGAAAAGAAGAAGAACAAGAAACTACAAGCAGAACTAGAAAATAAAAAGGACACTTGAGAACTAGAACAAATGATCCAAAAATTGAAGGTTCAAATAGAAGAATATAAAATAATTGAAGAAGAACTCAAATAAAATATAGATGAAAAAGAAAGGATCATTGGAAACTTGGAAGCAAAGATTGTCACACTAAGAAAGGATATTCAAAAGAAAAATATGCAGAATAGCTTAAAAGTTTTGGATGACATTATCAGTAGTCAAAAATCTCATCTTGACAAGATCGGACTTGGATACACTCAAACAGAAAAAGGATCAAGCTCCAAAACAATAGAGAAAGAAACATATCTGAAAAGATATGTAGAAACAATCAAATTGGATAGAAGGATATACAAGGAAGATTACAAGGATACTCCTCCACCGAGAAGAGTCGGATTTCATAATCAACAACCAACATATAGGCTTCAAGAAGAAGAAGGATTCCTAAGAGCACCTCCCTTCAGAAGATCCTCAACTCCCAGGTATCAAACTATATTTTTTGGTTTATGTTATGCATGTAATAATTTTAGACATAAAGTTGTGAATTGCAGAGATAAAATTAGGAAAAATAACAACTTTGAGAGTCATACAAAAAGGGGTTATTCAAAAATACCTAGTGAAACACAGAGAGGAAGTTACAATAGGTTTGAATATTTGAGCACTGAAGTGGAATGTTACAAACGTAACAACTTTGGACATGTGGTCAAAGATTGCAGAATGACAATCCCTCCTAAATAACCTCAACAGAATAACAACAGTCACAGACAGAAACCTTAGAAAATGACATGGATAATAAAGCAAGATCGGTATAACAATGAAGAATGCACAATCGCTCTACAAGATAAGAAGAAGAAATACAGTTGGTATGTTGACAGTGGGTGTTCAAAACACATGACAGGTGATAGAGGCAAGTTTCTTACATTATGAAAGGAAAGAGATGGATTAGTCTCCTTCGGAAATGATGATTCATCCAGAATCATTCGAAAAGGCACAGTTTGAATTGGGAACAAGAATGAAAAGGTAGAAAATGTTCTACTGGTAGAAGATATGAAAAATAATATTCTAAGTGTGAGTAAAATGTGTGACCAAGGTCATAAAGTTACTTTGGATTCACAAAAGTGTGAGATAAGAAAAGAAGGTTTAGGGAAATTGGTTGCTATAGCTACAAGAACTTCAAGCAACATATATGTGTTGAGTGAAATTGGAAATGAAAAATGTTTTCTAGGAAAGGAAGATGAAATTTGGATATGGAACAGAAGAAAGGGTCACATGCATTTTGATCACCTTATCAAAGTCATCAAAAGAGAAGTAGTCAGAAAAATTCCCCAGATAATGAAACCAACCAACACTTTATGAAAACATTGTCAACAAGGAAAGAAAACAAAGACCAGGTTCAAATCAAAGGAATTTCAATGACAAGACCACTGGAAATTGTGCATACTGATCTAGTTGGACCAACTACAACAAATGGCTTAAAAGGTGAGAGATACTTTATGTTATTAATTAATGATTATACAAGAATGACTGCAGTTTTCTTTCTCAAGAATAAGTCAGAATCTTTTGAAAACTTCAAGATCTACAAGGAAATGGTTGAAAATGAAATGGATTCAAAAATCAACTGTTTGAGATCTGATAATGGAGGAGAGTTCACCTCAAAGTAATTTATGGACTACTGCAGAAATCATGGAATAAAAAAGCAATTCTTGGTTGCTAGGACACCTCAACAGAATGGAGTTGTTGAAAGAAAGAATAAGACAGTACAGTAAATGGCTCGAACAATGTTAATGGATTCGAAATTGATAGATATTTTTTGGACACTGGCAGTGCATACAATAGTTCAAATTCAAAATAGAGTAATGCTTAGAAACAACACTGACAAGACTCCTTACGAACTATGGAAAGGAAGACCAACAAATGTAAAGCACTTCATAGGTTTTGGAAACAAATTCTATATCAAAAGAGAAGATGGTGGATTGGGAAAGTTTGACTCTCGTGTAGAAAAAGGAGTACTTGTTGGTTACTCAAGTAGAAGGAAAGCATACAAGTGTCACAATCTAAGATTGAACAAAGTTGTGGAAAGCTTCAACGTAACAATTGATGAAACAGGTAGACCAAAATAAAAGGAAGAAAATGAATCAATGAAACAACCCTTATAAGAAGAAGAATAATATGAAAAATAAGTAGAAGAGGAAGATGAAGAGAATCCGACAGAAGTAGAAGAGAAAGTTCAACAAGTGTCTCCAAAGACACCCAGTAAACGAGTACAGAAGAATCATCCTTCAGATCAGATTATCGGAAACAAAGTTGCAGGAGTTGAGACTACAAGAAGAATCCGTTCACCAGAACAAACACACCTATCACTCTTATCTACAATTGAACCAAACGGTTTTGAATAAGCCAAGAAGGATGAATCTTGGAATAAGGCCATGGATAAAGAATTGGATCAAATATAGAAAAATGACACTTGGGAACTGGTTCCAAGACCAAAGAATAAGAATGCAATCGGCACAAAGTGGGTCTTCAGGAATAAATTGAATGAAAATGGACAGGTTACAAGGATCAAAGCTAGATTGGTATGTAAAGGATATGCACAGGTTGAAGGAATCGACTTTGAAGAGAAATTTTCCCAGGTTTCCATAATGGAAGCAATCCATTTGCTTTTAACTTATGGATGCTCCAAAAATATTAAAATATATCAAATGTATGTAAAATCATCTTTTCTGAATGGGAAACTTGAAGAAGAAGTCTACATTGAACAACCAAAAGGATTTCAATTGTCAGAAAGTGAAGATTATGTGTGTAAATTAAAGAAGGCATTTTATGGTCTAAAACAAGCTCCTAGAGCATGGTACTCTAGACTGGATAAGTATCTGCAGCAAGTAGGGTTCAGAAAAGGAAGTGCAGACAATAACCTCTACATCAAGGTAAGTCAAGGTAATATTTTATTAATTGAATTTTATGTTGATGATATTATTTTTGGTAGTGATGATGACAGGTTAAGCCAGAAATTTGCAAAAGATATGTAGAATGAATTTGAAATGCCGTTACTTGGAGAACTATAATTTCTGAAATGCCGTTACTTGGAGAACTATCCTTCTAGAATTAGATACACCAAAGAAACCAAGGAATTTTTATTTCTCAAACCAAGTATATCAGAGAAAATGCTAAAAAGGTCTCTGTGATGGAAGATTGCAATGTGTTATCACCCCATGCAAACGGGCCAAGTTGAGAAACATGATGATTAAAAAAAGTCTACGCATAAGAGGCACACAGTCAATGATTGGCAGTTCTTACTATATGTGACAACATCCACCAGATGTGCCGCAAAAGGGGCCAATAGGGTGGTAATGATTCTCAAGAAGCACCGCAAAGGAACGGCTGTATTTTATTAGAAGTGAAGAGGATTTTAGATATCTCAAAGGAACATAAGAGTTTGGATTATGATATCCAAAGTAAAGGATCTATCACTTATTGCCTACACAGATGCATTGGGTACTACTGATGACCCATCGGCACCAAGTGGAGAATCATTCTAATTTGGGTGAGTGTTTAGTATCATGTCTAAGAAAGAAACAATCATTAGTATCCTTATCTCCACAAATGAGGCGTGAGGCGATTGTAGCATCATCATGTTGTACACCTGCTCCTTTATATGAAACAAACTCCTACTGCATATACAGTTGAGTATGATGAGCCCATTCCAATATATTGTGATAATACAAGTGCCATCAATGTCTCAAAGAATCCGGATTCACTCCTAAATGAAGCACATTCCAATCAAGTATCACTTTTATGGGAACAAGTTGCAGAAAAAACATCGTGAAAGAGTATGTGGGAACAAAATAACAAGTCGTAGACATATTTACAAAACCACTTCCACGGAAGCTCTTTTGAGTATCTTCGCTTAGAGACTCGTGAGTTATTTCTACTCCAAAATGAATTCTTGAATTATTATCATATGTCTTATATACGTACAAGGAGAGGAATCACCATAATAAGACAGTTCAGTTAGGGGAGAAGCCCCCGTGATGGAAAGATACATTTTCCATCGATGACAAGGGGAGAGATTTATCATATGCAAGTACGTGAGTACGTCAGAGGGAGAATATTTATCATATGCAGAGGACAGAGGAATGGTTCCAGGGGGATTGATGTTCATAGGGGGAGAATGAGTGATAGGATTTCAATATTGCATCAGAGTGTTTCCATCAATCTGCAAGGGGAGATTGTTGATTAAGGTTGGTTGTCATTGATGTCAACCTTTAAGAAACTCTAGCACAAAGGTTTGGGTAATGTAACCCAGTTTGCCTGATTTTGATGACTCATTATTATCTTTTCACATTTGATAATAAGTAAATAAGTCAATAAACCAAAGTGGTCCCCTTATATGAACCTCAAATGGAAGACGCTTTATGCATTTGGTTATCCTAGAAGTGCATTAGAGAAACCACAACACTTATGGAATAATGAAATTAAGGTCAGTGATTATTTTAGTGAAACTATCCCACGGTGTCTTTTTCATTCCATTTCCAGTGGTATGTAAAACATAACTCCCTCAATGCATTAGAGAGCTATGGCCATGAGAAGTTGGGAGAACCGTGTTTGGGGAATGGACCCAAGTTTTTGATGGATAATGATATATTTTGATATATTTGTAGGTAATAATATTCTAAATGGATGGTACATTTCATTCCATTTCTGGTGGTATGGAACATCACATAACTCCTCACGGTTTGAGAGTTATGGCCTTACTTCTAAGTTGGAGGACCCCTTATGCCTCCAGTCTCAAACCGCCAAAGTAGTCAAAGTGGTTTAAGAGATTTTAGAAGGTAATAATAAAGTGAAGTGATGAGTGTACCATAATTCAAAGTGAATGAAAATAAATTATTTAAATAATAAATTCCATGGAGAAATGGAAGTGGGTTAACCCTGTAAAATAAGGAAAGTGGAAAAGTGACCTAGAAGATGTTTTTAAGGGGAAGTTTGGAGAATATAAATAAGAGGCAAGAATCTCTCATTTAAGAATAATAACTTGAGAATACGAAAGAGGTCGAGAAAATCAACGATATCTAAGACGACTTCATGGAAGGTAGCCAAAGAAGGTCGGAATTCAAAGGAAAAATCTTTTGATGATGCTTTCTTAAGGTATGTTATTTACGTGTCATCTCACCATTTTTATTAATGAGCGTAGTCGTCACATATTCTCAGAGATAAGCTGCCACCCATTCTAGAAAGCTTGTTTCCAGCCTGCATTTTGATGTTTTCAAACATATTTATTATTTAATAGGTCAAAGCCTATTGTATCTTTTATATTTTTCACTATGTCTCTTTGTTAACATCATAAATCTATGGTTTCATTTCATTTCTCTCATAAATCTATATCAATGGTATCGTGAGCCATCCGATCCTTTGTCATTTTTTTAATGCATGTCCCCGATGATGTCATGGTATGTAGAGTTGGTTCTCGAAAGCTTGTTTCTCTTGAGGAAACTGCTCTTGCATGCCCAAGAAACTTCCCATGGTGGGAAAAAAAAAATGACGAGAGATCCTTAAAAATGTTGCCTGGCTGAACTCCTTTGAGCCATGTGAACAAGATGACAACTCGCGACAAATCCTTTCCAACGAATCGCCAACAAGTGACACATCCACCCTGCTAGTTAACGTAATCCCGTGGATGATTTTAGGCTAAATTCTCACCATGGATAATTTCTTCCATGGTGTTTTCCAAAAAATATTCTCTATTCTAAAATGATTCACCCAAATCTCTATAGGATAAAATTATTTTACCTTAAAATTGCCAAATTTTAATACACACTATATAAAATCCTTAGAAATTTGGAATATTTTTACGTACTATCGCCAAAACATTTATAGTTGGTATGAAGGATTAGTAATATTCAAATCAAGGTTTCTACACTTTTAAAATAAATTTCCATTCTTAAATCATCCCTAACCATGACCCCCTTGAAGATACGATAAATTTTTGATATTCCTATATTTGAAGGTCAAATACATGCTAATGTCAGATAAATGGTTAAACCTTCTAGAAGGGTATTTTTCCGTCCACAACTTTTCCTCGATAGAGAAAGATTATATTTGCACTCCTCAAGGCCATCCCCCATGTCAAAGATTGGTGGGAGAATTCTTGTGAGAAAATGAAATGTATGATCCAAATTGTTTGCAAGCCACCCACTTGGGGTTCCTTCGTGGATGCTATTAAGGATCAATACTAATTGTTGGAAGTTATGATGACTTGTATACAAGATGGACCACACTATGACAGGAAAGAGACCAAAAATTCCGCAGTTCACCAATGTCTTCCATACCTTGTGCAACGAGTTGGGTAATCAAATATTCTAAGTGACATGTGGTTCTCAAGTACTACGTGATTCTACATAGATGCATCCATATAGAAATGGATTCTTTCGACATCTCATCCTAAGTACGACCTATCGATATGTTGTTAAAATCAAGCATAATATTAAACAAAAAATGCAACAATCTGTGTGTGGGAACCCCTCAGAGAAGAAGAAGGGAAAGGGAATCCCCAAACCATAGAACAATGGATAGAGAAAATATGGGAAACGTCATGAAAACCATTCCAAGTTGCAAGAAAAGAAGGACAAGTGGGAAGATGAAGAAAGATAAAGGAAGTGGTGCACTTCCATAAGAGCCCCGACATAACACTATTGATTGCCAAAGCAGCCATTAGTGGTTGAAGTAAAATCTTATGAATCAAATGTGGGTTCAGACTCATATGTGGGTTTTGAACTGAAATTTAACCAGAGAAGGGGAGATGGATCATTGAGGAGGAACCGAAAGCACCGCTATACCACCAAGATACATCCTGGTGAACCCAATGAGCCAGAGGAAAGAGAGCACCTCTTTCATTCACATATATAGGTGAAGGCACCCCACTGCACATCATCGTTGATAGTGGTAGCCAAAGAACCTCATATCAGCAGATCATCAAGCTGGATAGCCTACTAACAACAGACCAGATCCCAAATACCATCACCTAAATGGCTCCGCTTTAGGATGAGATCTTTTTGTTAGCCAACAGTGTCGCATGTCGTAAGACATCAATCCATTCAAATATGAGGTAATGTGTGTGATGCTTCCCTTGAAGTTTTTGATGTTCGCTAGCCTTATTTATGGAAACATCATGTATATAAAATATAGGCCTCAGTGTTGTTATTACTTTGAAAGGGAAATTGTACAAGATACCTGTAGTCCTAACTAGTGATATTTCCTTGATCTTTTCCAAGCAATGTAAGAAGGTCATTTATCATATCGAGAAGTTTTCCCTTTCTTGTGATTTTTCTCTCAGAGTGAGTGAAAGGTTGCAAACACATCCATGGCCTTCGTATTCCACCTCGTGATGCATCAAGCAAGTGGATAAAGGTCATGAAAAAAAGACATCTTCAATACCCATTAGCAATGGATGAAGGAAAACCCTCAATTTAACTACAACTAGGGTTTTAAAGTGTAGGCAGAGCTAACCGCCTAAAGTCTCCTACTTCTTAACAACTATCCCGACATTACCCCCATAATCATACATAAAAGAAAGTCAAGGATCTGGTAGTATTACCTTAAACTCCACGCCCGATGTCGATCCCTTTACGCTTAGTTGTTTCTCGACAGATTCTCCTAAGGCCAACCTCGCATTCACCAAAATACAAACAAGAAACTACAAGAATGCATTCTATATAGGGATTAGTGGGTTAGATATCATAACAAAAACACAAACAACTCATGACGCATTGAAGACATCGCTTGGCTGGACGGTAAAAGTATTTCTTTATATTAATCTCACAAAGTCACTTTACAATATGAGACCTGAATAACCACCAACTCGGTCCTCGAATCCTCTTCACCATGCACCAACTTTTTCTACGTCTTCTTCTCCTCTTCAGTACTCTCTAGGGAAATGGCAAGGGTTTGCAATGGAGGAAAAAAGAATTCTGGCTCAAACTCACAATGTGGTTAAAAAATACCGGGCAAGCAATACTAAATGGGTAGAGTTTCTTTGTTCTCATGCTTCCCTCTCTCGAATGGGACCCCAACACCTCTTTATAGGCCAAAAAGATAGTTATTAGGTTGGGTGACCAGCTAAGGGTGGTCAAATGGTTAGGTAATGGCTCGAAAATCCTTATCCCTTTGGAGTTTTTTATTTTTTGCACTTTTTGTGAAAGTATATCGCTGGTCAGAATGGTGCGCTAGTGTGTACCGCAGAATGGTGGTGCATACATATTCAAAAATATGTTTTTTTGAAAAGTTTTTCAAATGATGGCTTGGCAAAGATAACAACTAAGATGGCCTGATTTCATGTATGCATGTTCAAGGAAATTTAGAGTTATTAAAAGTCTGCACTATTAGGTCAAGCATCCATTGATCAACCCCCCCATGCACCACTACTTAAATGTCCAATCTACCATCACTCTCAATACTATAAAATGAGAGGGAGATCAAGTGTCAACCACAATCAATAAGTACATATGACCCTCGGGCCATCACCAGGAAGACCAATCATGTTGGTGCAAAAGAAAGACGTCGGATTCCCGGTGGACTCTGCATTGATTACCGATCCATAAAAAAAATCACATTCAGGAAATCCTCACACCTAATTCCTCCCAATCGACAATCTCTTTGATTAGATAAAGGGGGGAAAATAATTCGATAAGATTGATCTAAAGTGTATCTACCATCATGTCCCAATAGAACATACAAATGCATCGAAAACTCATTTCAAGTCAAAATAAGGTCTTTGAATGGTTAGTCATTCCTTTTGGATTATGATCGGTAATGCCCCGAAAAATTTCATGAGGCTGATGGACTTATATCCCATGGAATTTCACTAATTATTTTGTGGTGGTGTATCTAGATCACATCCTCATATACAAGACTGGGAATAACACTTTGCAAAGATATTCAACAAATACACACTTTGTGGCAACATAAGTTATATGCCAACATGGAAAAATTCTCCTTCAAAGATGGATGTGGTCTAGTACCTAGGATACATTATTGATGCGCATGGTTTGCATGTTGATCCAGCCAAGATCCAAGTCATCTATGACTAGCCATACCAAACCACGCTCATTGAGATTCTGAGCTTCTTAGGCCTTGCCACCTCATCGTAGAGGGTTCAGATACCTCCCATATTGCATGGGCCCTTGTTATCACTCCTAATTTGCCCAAGGTTACTGTGGAGGTAGTCACATAGGTAACATCAAAACCGCTTGGGGTCAAGGATCTAGCCCTCCAAGACTTAGAGAGGGATATCTTTGTGTGATATAGATTTGTTTGAATAGATACACGGGCTAGCTAATGGGTTCATAGTTTGGATTTTTTAAATGATGGATGGAACAGGAGAAAAGAGGTCCATTGGGTAATGTGGTCATAGCTAGCATCAAAATAAGATAGATTTGACAGGCCATTAATGTAGGGAAAGTTAGGAAAATCATTGGATCTTCATAGGCTTAAGGTATGGCAGAGGGAAAGGATCTAGAAGTCAACAAATAGAGCAATGAAGAATTATGAATTCAAATTTTAGTGGAAAACAAGGTGGCGCCAGCCAAGTGACGAAAGTGTATTTCTCAAATGTTCTTCCCTATTACTTAGAATATTTAAGATTGGCAACATACAAAATGGAGTTACTATGAGCGAGACAAAATTTACAGAGTGATAACATGCTCTGTAAAATAACCAATGGTGGTGGTAAGGACAACTTTTTGTGAGGCATGTCCCAATAGAAAGTGGTCAATGATACGAAGAAACACAAGTGTTTCTTCAAATAATACAATGCTCTCATTACCTTGGCCCTGCAATGCCTTTGAGATCAAGACAGCATTCTGACTGATAGAGATCTGACCATTGATTTCATCCATAAGTACCCACTTAAGGACAAATAAATGTACCTTAATTTTGCAAGCCTTATGCTAGGGGAGGAATTATATCCTTGGGAAGGATATAGTCATCCACAATGATCATAATCCACTGCATCTCATGCAGACACAAGGTAAATTATAGAAATGCCACCATCAAAAGTGGTCCACATATTTACAATAGCTCCACCTAAACATCAAGTATAAAATAGGAAGTACCAACCAAGTTATTGATTTCCTCAACCAACCTCTAGTCGCGACACTCACCATAGTGCTAGAATCTTGCATCCATGAGGCCTCTGGGTGGCCACACCTCTATGAAACAGATCCTGACTTCGCTAACACCTACCAGATGTTGGGCACCAACACAACTATCAATCATTTCCATATTTAGGATAGGTTATTGTGCCATTTGGGCCATCTCTGTGTTCCATCATGCGAGCAAGTGAAGCTAATATTTGAATCCCACTACATTGGAGTGGAAGGACACTTCGGCGTGGAAATGATAGTGGCAGTGTTGCAGCAAAATTTCTACTGGTTGAAACTTCGATAAGATGTCAACAAGTATATCTGGTCCTACATTGTCTGTTTTATTTCCTAATCGGCCATCAAGAAACAAGTCTTGTGCACTCCTCTGCCTACTCCTGACAAGCCTTGGGAATCCATCTCAATGGACTACATGTCGGGCCTCCCTTCCACTAGGTAGGGAAATGATTGTGTTTTTGTGGTTGTTTATCGCTTTTCCAAGATGTTGATTCTGGCCAACTACAAGAAGAGCATCATAGAGGAGGAAACTACCAATATTTTCTTTGAACAAGTGTGGGTACACTTTGGGATCCCACAAACCATTATCTTAGATTGGGGCAGTCGATTCCTCATCATATTCTAGTCGAGCCTCTCGTCACTACTAGACACCAAGATCACCACATCCACTGCCTTCCACCCCTAGACGGATGGCGAAACTAAAGTCGTCAACTGGATGATCATGCACATCATAAACATGTACAATTTCGAGCACCCTCACCCCTAGGAAAATCTTCTTCCCTATTTTCATCACAGCTACAACAGTGTAATGCCCCAAGGACATGCCCTAGCTATATTTATGAATTGTAAACATGTTTTGTAGGCTAGTGAGCCGAGTATTGATAAGCTAGTGGGATTATGTTTTTATGAGTTCGAAGAGCCTAAGTGTTAAACACCAGGAGCCTATTTTTGTATATGTAATTAGGCATAACATTAATAAAATTAAACATTGTTGTGTGCAGATTGACCACTAAGAAAGAGTGATGGGGGACTAAGATTTCACAAGGTTGGGTAAGGGAGGAGGCAAAGTGTTTGGACCTAGGGGATAATCTATGGGGCTTACCTCTAAAGGGGATACTAATTTATTATTATTTCCAAAAGGCTAATGTGGACAATGGATGAGTGTTGTCCTAAGTTCCTCGGAAAGAGGAATGAATGCAAATGTAGTGCATGCAGCTCGAGGAAGAGAAGTGTAGACCTGGGCACATGCAGTTAAAGTTGTTCAGTTGAGCCATGTTGGGGGTCTGTTCTACCAGTTCCTTGATCCCCCATCTTAACTTGAGACCTCCATCTTTGACCTCATATTTTTGTGCTTTGGTCATGCATCCTAAACCGAGGGAGAATCGGGAACAGATCCATGTCTCCTATGAAGTTGACTTACCATTTTCCATCCTCCTGGAATTGGGTAGAGTCTCCATGAGTGTCCTTTGCATACCCACATGCATTCCTGAAAACCAGAACTATGAAGATGACCGTTGTATTCCCATGAATCCTGTGGCCTTTGTATTCGACCTTTGCAATATTCATGCATGCACCTGAGACTCGAAATCCATGATTCGTTCTATGTCTTCTGAGGAACCCGACACCTGGGTAATCACCTTAGCCATGTCATGTTTTAGCATGGGTTGTTGTTGCCTACAGTGCCATGCCCATCTACTATTGTTGATGTCATCCCTGTGTGAATGAGTGTTGAACCATTTTCTTTGTCCTCACCTGGATGGAGATGATTTGATGAGTGTGCTGAAGAAGCGGGTTGTCAGGCCCATGGTAGAAGAGGCGGGTTGTCAAGCCTGTGAGCAGCTCTCTCTAGGTGAGAGAGTCTGTTGCGAAGTGGTTTTCTCTTAGAGAGAGTCCAACATCAGATATGGAGCTCTGAGAATTCTTGATCCGACTTGTTGCCAAGACCCAGAGATGGAGGTGAAGAAATCGATGGATTGTGCTTGTGAAGGTGTATACTCCTGGGTGGAACAGACATGTGGGGAATGAAATTCCATGAGTAGTGGGTGTAAAAAGGCTCCTGAAGATAATCCTTCTGGTTTCACTTTGTAGTTTTCCTGTAACCTCAACCTAGTCTAGGATTCCCTTGCCCTGGGTGGAGCTTAGTCCTAGCTCAAGGGTGACCCACTGTTGAGCATGATGAGAAACGTGGTCTATGGTTGGGAAGTTCGTGGAAGGTCTACATGTAGTTTGTGGTGATACTCGATTTTAAAAGACAAGTATCAGTCTATTCTTAATTATGTATTTTATGCATGTTTGTGCTACTGATTTTTTAAATGTTATCATGTGTTCCATTGCATGTGGATTTACTGTTAATTCCATTAATTATGTATGTTAGAAGTAACTTTGTGATTACTCTGTGTTAAGTCATTTAAATTTCGTTAAAATGCATGTTATATATGTATAAGTGAATGTTTCGCATAGTAGCGTTACCCGATAGTGGGGTTGAGGGTCGGGGGCTTTACAATATGGTATTAGAGCCCATGGTTTCAACATTGAGACTGGATGGGCTGGATAAGTGGTCTTTGGACCAAAGCTTTGAGTGGAAATGGTTTTCAGAGGAACCAATTTCGAACCTTAGAATGTTTTTGAGTGCCAAGGGTTTACTTGGTCATGTTACGAAGCTCAGGAAGGGTAGCGGTAGAATAAAACCACAACCAGTGTGGTATTTGACCATGAAGAGAGAGAGATCCACACTTGGGGTGTTGGAGCTGTAGGATCTGTCGGAAGGAAGGGAAACCCTTTTTCGACCATCAGATCTGAAGAAAGTGCAGGAAGGTTATCCTGGAAGCCTTTAGGATTTCGACAATCAAGAAAAGTGGAGTGCGCTGAGGCACAAACTTATGAAACCTGAAACTTCGAAGTCCCGAGAAATATCTACACCGTATATCAAAGGAAAAGAGCTTGACTATTGGATCAAGAAGAAGAGCAGATCATAATTTTTGAATTTCGACGATCGAAAGAAGGGGGATGTGTGGATGACTAAACCTCCGAAGCTCGAAGTTTTGAAGCAAAAAGTAGACATGGTGGGGTCGGATGATGTTTCCTAGGGTGACATGGACCTTCCTAGGCATGCCACGTGCCATAATCTTTGTTGGTGACATCTTTACTATGTCAGCCTAGAGGGTAGAGAAGATCAGAAGTTCGGAAGTCGTAGATAGGAAGGAATCAAGTGTGAAAGATTTTGAAACCCAAAGTTTTGAATCTTTGAAGTCTCGAAGCTTCAATGATAGAATTCCACCGCGAGTGTAATCCGTTGGATGTCGAGTATACATGGACCGTTGATCCACCCCACTTCAAAAGTTCGGTAATCGAAATGCAGAGAGACTGTGGGAGGTACTTTAAATACTTCTGACACGAGAGGTCTCTATTTGTGATGAAAGGATCTAGAACGTTGGATCGGGGGAAATCTGGACTGTCGATCTGATGTGCATGAAAATCAAGAATCAAAAGGATCAGCTTTGGCCCATAACAGAATCCCTGAAACGCAAATTCACGAAGCGCCTTCTTGGATAGGCGAGTGGTCACAACCCGCGATCCCGTGGATTGGAGACTAAGAGAAGGGGCCAGATCCCAAAAGAGTGTTGCAGAACAAAGTAGAGCTCTAGAAGAAATGAAATTTGGAAATTTTCTTAGTTCATATTGGTTTATGAATGTTTTGGGATTTGTTAAGGAATGATGGCCTGAAAAATTCCATTTTTATGATTGTTGTGTTTGCAAAAGTTCAACGAGTGCTAGAACCAAATATAATTTCCAATGAGTGCAAAAGAAATAGAAGAGGCACAAACTGCTTCCAGTTTCAAGGATGAAGAAAAAGGAATGGATTTCCATTTTGGAGTTGAAGGATTGAACTCCAATATACATGGAGAATATATAGATAAGGAAGGGAATATGATTAAAATCATTGAATGATTATAGAAAGATGCCCAGACTCATCGAGAAGATAGCAGAAATATCATGAAAGCTAAGGAACAATAGGGAGAATTCAACTTAAAGTTGATGAAGAGTCTGGAGAGAATAAAAAAGAAGTTGGACAAGGAGAGAGACTTGAGAAAAATAGGGAGTCACCAGACTTCTAAGGGAAGAATATCAAGGAGTGTTGGTAGACACCATCATCACTCCCAAGGTCGCTCCAAGAGGAAGGCACACGGTAGTTCAAGTTCATCTCCTACTAGAAAGCATAGGATATCTGGAGTGGATGAACTAAAAGGTGAAATGAACAAGATTAATCCTCCTCTATTTGATGGAGAACACAAGAAGGAGGAAGATGCCAAAACATGGTTGCTTGGCATGAGGAAATATTTCCAATTGTAGAATTATTCCTCTCATGCAGAAGGAAGGATTGTAATGTATCAATTGAAAGGAAAATCATCCATGTGGTTGGATCAACTTGTGCAGGTGCAACACATTAGAGAGAAATATATCACTTGTAAATAATTCAAGAGGTATTTCGAGAAGAAATACTTGACTAAAAGATACTATGACAGAAAGATGAAAGAGTTCTTTGAACTCAAGCTGGGCATCATGACCATTGATGAATACGAATGAATATTTTTGGAATTGTTGAAGTATGTCCTATTCATCAAGGATGAGA
>SNQJ01S0090407.1:1077-32980 GCA_010110895.2 Picea sitchensis | reverse complement strand
CCGATGCCTCTGCATCCTCAAGGTCCGAAACCCTGCACACTCAATGAAACTGAGTCAATAGCACCTGTATATAGCAATAGTAAAACATCCTGTCATCAATCATGGTGCATCATCATCAATGTTAAGTGGTTCATCATCATAAAAATCCAGATCACTTGCGAGCAAGTGTCCTCAAAGAATAATTTTTGTCAGTGCGCCAGAGCGGGATGTTACAACAGTTAACTGAAGAAGGATCCATTTGGCTACAACTAGAAGAAGTTTTGGACTAGCGTGAGCATCGCCTACATCATAGAACCATCAAGGAAGTTCTAGTTCAGTGGAAATATACAACTCTAGCAAACGCCACTTGGGAACCAACTACCATTCTGCTACAATTTCCTCATCTCAAGCCTTGAGGACAAGGTTGTTCTTAAGGGGGAGGACATGTTAGGGTCCTAACTTGCACATAGGTAGAACAATATATTCAGATGTAATAAAGGTCAATATTAATAAGGCCTTTCAATAAAATAGAATAAGGCAGATGTAAGAAGACCTAATAGAAGCTTCTACTTCTAGAAGGATCTTCCTCTAGATGCTTCTTTTTAGTATAAATAGGAGTTGAGGGTATGAGAACCCCATCTTGGATATTATTGTAATAGAGCTCTGCTCAACTGGAGGTTTCCCCCTTGAAGAGGCCCATGAACATTGGTTTCAGATTCAAAGTGCTTTTTTTGTTGTTATTCTTATATCATTTCAGTCTTATTGTGGTGAATGTTCTCGTTATATTGTTGTTATTCTACCATTACTAGCATTTTATTTCTGTTATGCATACATTTTATATCTGGTATATTACATAAATTCAAAAGTTGCTAATAATAAGAAAAGGTCAAAAAATATAGGTGAAAACTTATTGAAAACTCTACATGAAGTCAACATGTATTCCATAATATAAAAAATCTCCTAGAATAATACTAGAGTCCAAGAATGGAACTAAAGTCCTAACTCTGTGAAAATTTGCTAATTATGGAAAGTCGTTAAATAAGTGAAGTGAGATAACTCCAAGTATTAGATGGGTAATGCACACTTCCCTAGGAGGATAATATTCTTAATAAAGTGTCATCTATAGCCATGAAATAGGAAATATATCCTAAAATTAAGGAAATAGGAATTATCTACTAAAAAGTAGGAAATTTCCATGGTGGCTAAAAAATAGGAGTTGGCTTGATGGTAGATAAAAAATAAGAATTTTCCTAATGGCGATTTATGAGACCATGGTTTTGGAAACCCATGGTATTACATATAGGAATCCATTAGATAAAAATAGACCTACTATAAATAACAATCCTCCTAAATAGTAGGAAAAATAAAAAAAATGAGTGTGTCACTAAGTATGTAGTTGAGCATGTACCCCAACACCCCCATGAAACACAATCAGGGTGTGCATAATGATGATTCCTCGAAATATGAATCCATTTTAGGTACTCATGTATAAGTATAAATGCATAAAAGCTAAACAAAAGTGGGGTAAAGAGAGAAAACCTAGTGGGAACAAAAAACCACCCCTCAAAATATGTTTCTAACAAGAAAATAATGATAACATGTTCAACTAGTAGGTTGATGTATCCCTCACTCCTATAACGTCCCTTAATGAGACAAACCTTTTTTTGGTGAAAGGACTTCTGAATATCTCTATCACATGCTCTAAAGATAGACATAACTACATATCAATGACTCCATGCTGAATCTGTCCACGAATAACGTCCATATGAACCTCTATGTTATTGGTCTTCTTCCTTTGAATTGGTTCCCTATACATCTTGAGAGTACCCTTATTATCACATCATATAACTATCGGATGATGAAAATGAACTCCCAAGTCCGTGAGAAAGTGTTGCAACCAAATATCCTGAGAAGTAACATTCATTGCACCCCTGTAATCTGCCTCTAGTGGTGATAAATCAATTATTTATTTCTTCTTACTTGATGAAAAAAATAGGTCATGATCCAAGGTAGAGGAAATATCCTAAAGTGGACTTCCAATAATTTCTATCGCCTACCCAAATTGAGCCTGTGTAACAAACACGATCCAAGGAATATCCTACTACATAATGTATACCAAAACTGGTAGTCCCCTTAACATATATGAGAATCCTCTTTGTTGCCTTCCAGTGAAGCTCATGAGGATCATGAATGTACCTAGAAACTTATCCAACTTCATAATATATGTCTGGTCGAGACCATGTAATGCATAGAATACTCCCCACCAATTGTTGATATCTAATACAATCATCTAAAGGTGATGCACCAACATCCTCTAGTCTAACCCTTGACTGAAAGGGTGTTAGAGATGGCTTGCAATATATCATGTGAAACCTATCAACTAGATTTCTGGCATAGTTGCATAGAGAGATATTTATTCCTGAATCATTCTGGTTGATTTCAATACCAATAAAGTAATGTAACAATCACATATTTGTCATATAAAACTTGTCATGCAAAGTGGTCTTCACTGTAGAAATGGAGGAGGTTGAGGTCCATGTGATGAGTAAATAATTTACACATAAAACTATAAGTATAAGTGGATCTGTGTTCCTCATCATATATACATTATTATTTGATCTACATCTAAAGAAAATCTCTAGAGGAAAGATAAGATTCCATTTTAACATACCATGCCTGAGGTTCTTGTTTAAGCCCGTACAATGACTTCCTCAATATGGAAACTAATGATGGATCCTGAACTTATCCCTATCGATACTCCATATATATCTCTTCATTAATATATACATGTATTAATTCATTATTCACATCCATATGGTGTACCTCCCACTTTCTAGCTACCTCAATAGCTAGAGCCAACCAAATGGAATTAATCTTGGTAACCAATGAAAATGTCTCCTCATAATCAATGCCTTGTACCTGTGAGAAACATTTAGATAGTAACTGAGCCTTATAATTTTTAATGTATTGATTAGAAGACCTCATTTGTTGAAAATCTTCTTACATCTAACAAGGTTCCTATTGGAAGGTAGAGGAACCAACTCTTGTGTGTTGTTCTCGATGAGGGAATTTAACTCCTCTTTCATAAATTCCTCCCAATGGGGGTTTCCTTTAGCCTCTACATACGATTGAGGATCCGATCCAAGTACCATATAAAAATGAACATGCATAAATGGCTCCATAGTAGTAAAATATTTCAGAGGCTCCACAAATTGAGATCTATTTCTTCATGGATCGACATGATCACCCAATAGATCACTTACTTCCTGAAGAGTATGTTGTGTCCATCATGGTCGATGCTCTCGATATAAAATTATTGTTGCTGATCAGAAATATCATATATATCATATTCATAGATATGATCATAAATTTTATGAAAATAAGTCTCATGATTTTTTGAAACTAGTGACGGTGGAGATGGAGGTGTGGACTACTCTGAAAGTGCCTATGAAGGATTCTCTTCAAAATTAACACTCCATTGAATGAATAGTGTATATAAAGTAGTATATAATAACCCGTATCCCTTCAATCCCTCTATATATCCAAAAAAAATGCACTCCTTACAGAGAGATTCCATAGCTTTCCTCCTATCAGAAGGGATCATATCCCATGCACGGGAAGTGAAAATTTTGAAGTGAGTGAACTCCATTTTTTTCTCGTTCCAAGCCTCATATGGAGTGACTTCATTGATTGATTTATGAGGAAATCTATTATGAATTTAGTATACACATTTTATATCTTCAACCCATAACTTTGGAGGTAGTGACCTGTAACATATTGTTGGCCATCTCTTTCAATGTCCTCTTCTTTCTCTCTTCTACCCCATTCTATTGTGGATTATATGGAACTATGTGTTGCAACTCTATACCTAATTTTGAACAAATATGATCAAAATCCTTATTCACATACTCGTATCCATTGTTTGTATGAAGATTCTTAATACTCTTCCATGTTTGGTTCTCAACTAGATGCTTGAAATATTTAAGACACTCAAAAACCTCAAATTTTAAATTGAGAAAGTAAACCCATATATATCTCAAAAATCATCAATAAAAGTTAGAACATACTTAGATTTACTGATCGATGGGTGTGGGAAAGGACCAGTAATTTCATTGTGAACCAACTCTAAAAGTGATAATTCCCTCCATGATTTACCTATGTTGAACTTATTGTCAAGATGTTTTCCTAGTATGCAGACCTGACAAACTCCATCGATGTATTGAATGTGGGGTAATCCATCTACCATTCCACCCTTACTAATATGATATAAATATTTAAAATTTATATTTCCAAACCTCTGATGCCACAACCTATACTCTTCATTATCATGTGTTAGAAGAGATACATAATTAGATTTATGAATGAAGTGACACAAGGTGTACAACCTGGAATGGTGATTAACCTCACCAACGAAAAAATTTGAACCATCTAACAAGTCATAAATAATAACTGATTCTGGAGTGAACTCCACCTTCTTTTTTGAACCTAAATGATTTATTTGATAGATGGAGAGAAAATTCATTGAAATATTTGGAACATGAAGTACATCCTAAAAGAATCCATGGTCTAGATCAAATCTACCCCTGCTGCACACCTCTACAGGACTATCATCTCTCATGAATATCGGTGGTCTAGAACAAGTCACCAAGTATGAGAAAAATATATCCGATGAGTCCATGTGATGAGTATCCCATGAATCAAGCATGCAAGTGTTAGGAGAATATGAAAGAGAAAGAAATGCATGACCATTACCTCGTTTTGATTATGTGTTTTTCCTTGCATTAGCTGGAATACAATCCTCAAGGTATTGTTTCTCAAGTGTTTGTGCCATGATATTTGTGGTATTTTTGATGAAAGAACTTTCAGGATGGAACCCCTTGTTACAATAGAAACACTTTGTCTTCTATATATTTCCTTTTTATTCCTTACAACTTGAAGTCTAATCTATGGATCTTTGTTTACCTTCCTTCTTTTTATCTTGTTCCTTCTTACCCTGGTTCTTTTGTTTATTATTCTTTGAACTTCCTTGAGTTGTAATAACAACAGGGTTGGAATATTTCGATGCCCCTATTTCTATGGGATTTGTTTGATCATGGATAAGTGACTCCATGCAATCATATAGGGATGGCATCTTCCATGTAGACTCTATAGCTAACTTGTTAGTATGAAAAGAAGAATTGTAGATATAATACTTTGGTCCTAGTTTTGTTAGAATTAAAAAGATTAATTGTTCATCTTTCTTATCAATTCCACAAGCCTTAACATGAGAAAGAAAATTTCTAATATTAGAGAATTAGTCCTATAGGGTCTCAAAATATCTTCGATTCAATTCATGTATATCATTCTTCAGTTGATAACCTCGTATATTGTCTTGTTTTCCTAGAAAATCCTTCATATTTTCCCATAAATAGTTAGGATTCTTGAAAGTATCGACATGAAATAGGAGATCTGGAGAGAGGATAAAGCACAATATCACATAGGCTTCATCCATTATATTGAATTATTTTGATTTCTCTATGTCCAGAGTAGGCTTTACCTCATTCCCCATGGTGATCTTATACAAACACTTGCTTCGAAGTAGAATCTCTATCTTGAGCTTCCATGCAAAGTAGTTGAAGGATGTCAATATCATAAAAGAAGATGGTTGATCCATAGTTCTCTATGGGATGTCCAATATGATCTATAAACCTACAAAAAAAGTGAGTACTCCCTCACAATAATGAATATGATAACACGAAGGATTAAACCACAATACAAGACCTAATTGTGACAATGAAATACTACAGTAGCTAATTGTAAAGGAGAGAGAGGAGAGAGAAAAATAGAATCAATTTTCACACATAGGAGACTAAGAAAAAAACTCTAATCATAATGTATTAATCCTTGATAATGAGTAAAATATATAGGAATCTACACATGAGGATTAATGCACACTAGGTTGGGATTTCCATGTGCATGCTCAAGTAAAAAAAGTAACTTCTCCCAATAGAAACAATTAGTTAAAGTAAAAAGTTTCTAATAATAAGAGAAGGTCAAAAATATAGGTGTGGACTTAGTGAGAAATCTACATGAACTCAAAATGCATTCAATAATAGAAAAAATCTCCTAGAATAATACTAGAGTCCAAGAATGGAACTAAACTCCTAACTGAGTGAGAATTTTCTAATTATGGAAAGTCACTAAATAAGTGAAGTCAGTTAACTCCAAGTATTAGATGGGTAATGTGCACTTCCCTAGGAGGATAATATTCTTACTAAAGTGTGATCTATAGCCTTGAACTAGGAAATATCTCATTGGTATAGAAGGATATCCACACAAGGAATTATTATTTTCCATACCATGGAGAAGATCATTAAAATATGGCAAAGAATAATTAATGTTCATGAATGAATAATTTAAATTATAAAAATGATTAATACTTGAAATGAGTATGAGAAACTCATGTATTTGTCATGCATATTGGAAAAATGATTAATTCTTGAAGTGAGTTTGAGAATCTCAGAAATTATTCATTTAATTGTAAAAATGGGAAATTAGTTTTGTGAGGGAATCCAAGTCACAAATTAGTTTTCTAGGAAACTGGTTTCCTAGACTCAAGGAGGAAGTTAAGGGTCTCATGAGTTGGTTTGGACTCTTAGTCACTTTATTAAAAGTGGCTTCCTAGTATCAAGGAGGGTCTCATGAGTTGATTGATATGATTTCTCATTTTTTTCCTTGAGTGGTTATTAGATCCTAAATTTTTGGATCTTGTCTCCTTGAATGATGGATTTAAGGAAACTATATAAAATCCTCATGTAAGATTTGGGTTAAAAACCCCCTTTCTGGGAATCATGCTTTATGAATCCATTTTTGGATTATCCTTTATGGATCCCTTTATGGAGTTGATGAGAGTGTCCATTTGATGCCACATGCTTGTGAGAGACCAACCTTTGTCAGAGGAGATTGTCTCTTTGTATCAGATACATTCCCACATGATTGTGAGAGATCTAGCCTTGTACTGTCAGAGGTGATAATCTATTTGTAGGACATAAACGACCAAATTCTTGTGAGAATCTAACTCTTTTCATTTTGCATGACATAACATCTTCGATACTGCCACCTTTTGTCGGAATTCTACTGCCACTTGTTGATGTGGGAATTCAATCCTCTTCATTGTAAAGGAGAGTATATTTGGAGAAAAAAATGATGTTGTTCATGGATTTTATGAGCCCATAGACATAGCATAAGGTTCTGGTGAAATCCATTACTAAATTGGTGATCTCTGGTTTCATGTTTCTTAAGCCTATTTTTATTTACGCAATTATGTGTTGTGGTGGGAAATCCCCCTATGGACTACCATTTAGGGTTATATTATGCATGCAGATAAGACCGAAAGAATCCTACTTTCTACCATCATCCCAAACCTAATCCCCATTTCTTTTAAGCAAATACATGGTTAAACGAACATACCTTGTTCCCGACGTTCGATGTCTATCCTTCTTCATGCTTGATCGCTTGCTAGTAGATATCCTCCCAAGACTGACCTGCGTACAAAACAAGCAACAAACTCTACATGCATTTGTTCTACAGATTAATGGGTTAGAGATTCAAACATATATTCACTAAACTATGAAGAACTCATATAGTGGGATGGGAAAAGTATTTATTTATTATTAACTTTAATGAATCAACTTACAATGTCAAGACCGACCACCGCTCCGCGAACCTGATCATGTGATCCTCTTCAAATGTCCTCCAACTTCCTTGCTTTGTATCTCTCTTTGGACAAGGATCGATAAAGGGTTGGGAAAATTGGAATGTGCAATTGGTTAGAGTTTCTTTACTATTATTCTCCTCCTCCAAATAGGATCCCTAACCCTTCTTTTATAGGCTAGAAGAAGCTAGGTATTTGGACGAACCCTCAGCCATGCATGGACGGAAGATTCAGTTAACTCACCCAAAGTTGTGTGTTCCATCAACAACTTTCCTTTNTGCGTACAAAACAAGCAACAAACTCTACATGCATTTGTTCTACAGATTAATGGGTTAGAGATTCAAACATATATTCACTAAACTATGAAGAACTCATATAGTGGGATGGGAAAAGTATTTATTTATTATTAACTTTAATGAATCAACTTACAATGTCAAGACCGACCACCGCTCCGCGAACCTGATCATGTGATCCTCTTCAAATGTCCTCCAACTTCCTTGCTTTGTATCTCTCTTTGGACAAGGATCGATAAAGGGTTGGGAAAATTGGAATGTGCAATTGGTTAGAGTTTCTTTACTATTATTCTCCTCCTCCAAATAGGATCCCTAACCCTTCTTTTATAGGCTAGAAGAAGCTAGGTATTTGGACGAACCCTCAGCCATGCATGGACGGAAGATTCAGTTAACTCACCCAAAGTTGTGTGTTCCATCAACAACTTTCCTTTTTTCATGCTTTTGTAGGTACACGCGGGTTGTTTTAGGTTAGCTAGTGTGTACACACGTGTAGTAATGAAGTAGGGCGTGTGGCCCCTTATAAAAGAGGTTTTTTAAAGAGTTGTTCAATAGTGTTTTGGAAAAGAAGAAATATGAGATGGCTTGATGCTAGGTAAGCATGTATTGTGCAAATTAGGGTTATAACAGATGCCCCCTAATGTGTGAGGTCAAAAGAGAATCTGATGGCTAAAATACATTACCAATCTTTACTGATGTGTCGAACAAGTGAGCCCAGGCACCAGGAATCGGGAGGCGCCGTCTACAAAATAACAAATGTCTCACCTAGGCAGGCATACCCATGCTCGGGATAAAATAGAATCATGACTACCAATCAAATACACTGTAGATCCATGTCAAATAACTATATAAAGTGTATCCATGAACAATACACAGTGGATCTACATCTCAAAATAAAAAAGATATACATATAGAGTATGCATCTTCTAGAAGCTGATACGGCCTGATGGCTAGAGATGAGGTCTTTAGAGCTAGAGTAACAACTTCAAAATCTTCAAAACTCAAGGTAGGAGTGTAATATGAGTGTACAAATACACTACCCAGAGGTATTCGATGGCTCATTGGTCATGGACTAGATAATATTGATGATCAGACTGGAGGCTTCATTGATTTCGAACAAGGACTTGATTGAACATCTAGGATGGCTAGGTATGAGGGCAAGAGACAAATTGAAGAGGGGACAACTCAGGCTTTGTGACAAACTTCCCTTGGAAAACAATACGACAAATGATGAGACTCATGCATCATGGCATTAACATAAGTTTACGTGGCAGGAGGCATCGCAAAATCTCCATATGTTTGGAAGAATAACCAAACAGAGGAGAACACATCTCTATGTAGCGAGAACATCTTCTTAAAGTCTTATTACATCCCAGGGTTTGATGAACAAACGGACAGATGTGCTTTATCCAAGGGTGACTCATTATGCTTCCAATAAAGAAAATACTTTTCCCTTCATCTTTTTTAGGGTATATTTGATTTTTTTTTGTCTTTTTCAATAATTTTGGAAAAAGGAATAAAGGAATGTTACGTTACAATGGAGGAACGAGTGTTACAAACATACAAGTTCAAGGTGCAAGGACAATACTGATGTTTAGAATAATGATACTCGGGAATAATCCTTCGAGGGACAAGGGTGTTAAGACGTAGAAGAAAAGTTCTACAAGGCTGGCGTATAAGATATGAAAACGCGGTTAACAAAACACACAATGGTAACGTCCCTCGATGTAAGTTTAACGACCCCAGAGAAGGTAAGCTCGATGGTTTTTCATATTTAGAGAGTCTAAAAAAATGTAAAAGGAAACTCCATTGGGGTACCTTTTTCGAAGATAGTCTAGACAGTTCTAAAAAGGGGTAAACTAGCACCAACAAGATGTCTATTTAAAACCATTTTAATGAGTGTGAGAAAGACAAGATCACTTGGCCATTTTTTCATTTTTAAGGAGTCTAAAAAAATCTTAACTATGGACTCTGTCAAGAATGTCCTTATGGACCATTTTAACGAGTGTGAAATAATAAGGTCACTCGACGATCTTTTCAATTTTAGGGAGTCTGAAAAGAGCTTAACTATGGACTCCATGGGGGTTCCTTTTTCGTAAATGTAGTCCCTCGGGCCCAAAAAAGGGGTAAAATGATACCTGAGAGTACTCTTCTGGAGAACTGAAGTTCCATAGAGTATACCTTTGTTCGTACAGTTGACCGTCTGGACTGAAAAAGGGGTAAACTACCGCCGGACAGATGTGACTTCAAATTTCAGTTTAATGAGTGTGAAAGGCCACAAGATCGCTCGACAATCTTTTCATGTTTAGAGGGTCTGAAAAGGGATTTAAAAAAGACCTGTTATATCTTTTGGGAGTCCCAAGGATGAGGTCAAGAGTGAAAAGGAATCATGCAAATGAGGCTCAAACTCGTAATCAGGAAAAACAACAAGGACTCCCGAGCCTACAGTGATTAGAGACAGTATGGATACCATAATGCAACCAAGATCTACCTAGGGAATCCATGTTCCAGTAAGCTCTACCACCAAGTCACGACACTTCTAAAGTAGCTATGATGGTTCCATGTCACAACCTAATGGGATCGATCCTATGGAAAAGGAAAAAGACAACGAGATACAAAAGTCAGGGTAGAAACCTAACCTACATGCTTAAGTTGATCCTCGAAAAAAATTTCACGGACCGTCGAAAATTACCCAAAATTCCAAAAACATTGTCTCGAAACCTGATCAAATCCCTCCCATGCAACTCTTGAATCACGCTAAATGGTTTTTGGTTTAAATAAAATGATAAGGGAGGCCAAAAAAGTGACAAAAAGAGGTCAAAAAGTCTATAAATAGAAGTTGGCAGCTCATTATCACCATTGTTGATTTGGAAATTGACTCTGGAGCCAAAAGACCCCCTTTGATAAAAATGGTGATTCTGGGAGCTATAGTGGATGAAACGAACTTCTGTCTGGACCAAGTAAGTACAAACTCTCCTATATTTCATTTTAAGTCTTTCTTTTTTCTTTAGGTTTCATTTTTGGGGGGGGCGTCGACCTTCAAAAGGTCGTCCCTAGGTCCACGTGGGCTATCTCCAGACAGGCTGTGTGTACATTCAGGCAGAGTAAACTCTGCATGCGTGTACATGTGACTATCATTATTACAGCCCATGTGGACCCCCTTATTGAATTAAAAAGGCTTAAAAATCAAGGGTTAACTCTCCTGAACCTTGGTGTTTTGCAGGATGTATGTCCACTAGAGAGAAAGAGAGCATGAAGAGGTTAGTGAGTTGGTCGGGGAAGACCCCAATGCTGTGGTTGCCTTGATGCAATCTGGGTTACTCAAGTTTTTCCTATGTCCTTTTATGTGGGCACAACATAGGCTACTGAATGCCCTGGTTGACTACTGGCATCTAGATGTAGAGGCATTCATGTTAGAGGGGCAATCACTGGTGCCCACGACCGAGGAAATTTATTGTTTCACTGGTCTCTCCCAGAGAGGGGAACCAGTCAACTTCTGGACTTTTCCTTCAGGTCCGCATAACATAGAGGAATTGATAGTTATATACTATGAGGCTGATACAGACTGCTCGAGCTCACAGGTGCCCATAAGAAAGATTACAAACTTATCGCTACAAGTGATAGTGTTGCTTATTGGGTGAATCACTGGTTCTACAGCTGTCCATCAGGCATCTCGTGCATAGATGAATTGTGCAGTCCAATGCTTAAATGCACAAATTTTTTATTGGAGTACCACATTGCTTGAGTGTATGAAGAGGCAGTTGACAAATTGTTGTTTGTGGACACAGAGGAACTTTGGGTTTGAGACCATTCTGTGCTCGTTCTTCTTTGAGAGAGTTTCAAGTTTTAGTCCTCGAGTAGTGGTACGAGGACATCAGGCCTCTCTTCCTTCTATGTGTAGATGGGCAATTTCGCTGCCACAACAGGGTGGTGGAAGGACTAATGAGTCCTTCGATGACGATTTATTCGCCTGGATATCACAACAAATCCTAGTTATCTAGGATTACCCATATGCAGGGATTGATTTTTCGAGGGATCCTGAGATACCCATACCTCCTGGTGAGGAGCGAGGAGAGATGGGTAAGTCTCCATCATTTTTTTTTGTTGAACATATGTAATTTTTATGTTGTTTTTGTTATATATATCATTTTTTTTTATACCAAAGTATTTGATGGATATGTGTTCATTGTGTACAGATATGGGACCAGTGCGATCGACTAACTATGCGAGGAACAAGCATCGTCCTCGATAAAGGGCCGCACCTACTGCTGCAGGGGGACCAACAGTAGCAGGAGATCTTCCATCCAGGGAGGATGAGAGGGTATTGAGATAAGTTGAGCGGAAATTTACTGCGCTCACCTACACGGTCCCTATGGCAGAGATTGAGGACCTGCCACCATCTATGCAGCCTCATGTAGTGGGGGAACCACGGACGTGGGTCTGATTGTTTCGGCGTTTATCCAACGTTGTGGATCAGTATAACAGGGCCCACAGGCCCTGACCTTAGCTAGACATTTTACGTGCCACAAGCACTACTTGTATATATTTTTGGAGGGCATAAGCCCCGTGACTCGTTATTGGTCATATTTTTTAGGCGCTTGCATCGATCTGTGTACTCTGGTTACTTTATGATATTATATATGGATTTTTATGTCTTTCGTGTCTTATGGATCATGTGTGCAAAAAATGTATTTACATGTTTATGTGAATGTTCTTTGATATGTGTGCAAGATGCCAATCTAAAATTTGATTAGCTAAAGTATCTATAACTTGGCTTAATCTCCTAGGAACATGAAAATATGTAATATAATCAAAGTTTCATTCTAAGAGACATGCCCTAAGGAATCGTCGGTGTAAAGTTGGATCATGAACTTGGTATACTCTATTTAACTGACACACAAACATCTAAGCATCGAGATAGACCCAGAGATGAGAGATACCAAATGACAAAGCGTCATGAAGCAACTCAATAACTGCAATATACTCGACAACATTGTTTGTGGTGTCACCTAAGCATATACCTCCAGAAGATAATAACTGGCCTTGAGGTTTAAAGATTACCCAAGATGCGGAGGCAAGCCTTCGAGTGTGTTGGCTAGCACCGTCTGCATACCCAATGAACACCTCGGAATCACTTGACATCTACCACAGTGAAAAAAGATAACATCAACGACACGTCCATAACACTAAAAGAAACTAGAAAGTAATAGTACAAAGACTATACATATGTTACAAAAATTTACCCACGGTGACCTCCCTATGAGTAATACTTCTTGAGGTAGAGCCCATTTCTAGGCTCCACCAAAGCATTGCCTTCAAAGTCAACCAGATGATAAGCACCCTTTTTTAAAACCTCTTTTATGATGAAAGGTCCGAACCACATAGGTTTGAATTTTCCTGTCCCTAGGGGGTCTTTATCTTGGACATAGACCAGGACAAGGTCACCTTCAAAGAAAAACCGAGGACGAATAGACCTATCATACTAACACTTGAACTTATGTTTGTGAGCCTCATTGGCCAAGGCCACCTTACAATGCTGCTCAAGGTATACTAACCATTCTTCAAGTGTAGAAGTGTCTGACAATAATTGTACTGCCAACTTTAGAGATGGGATCTGACATTCGATAGGCAAGACTGCCTCCAGCCCATAAACGAGTTGGAAAGGTAAGAAATAGGTTGCAGTCTTAACATAAGTTTGGTAATCCCATAATGTCGAGTATAACATCAAATGCCAATTTGACTTGGCTGAGTTGATCGTTCGCTATAGAATGGTCTTATGAGTTTTGTTCACAGCTTCCACCTAACCATTTTCTTGGGGGTAGTAGGGTGATGAATGTTCCTACCACAACCTAATTTTTCACGTTAACTTGGTCATCATCCAGTTTTGAAAGTGACTGCCATGGTCAATGACAATATCCCTTGGGACGTCGAACCTTGCTATTATCTTGTTGAATAAAAAGAGAGTTGCAGTCTCTCCATCATCTTTAAACATTGGGATAGCTTCAACCCACTTTGTGAAGTAGTCTATAGCTACAATGATATAGCAGTGCCCCCTTGCTGAAGGAGGGTTGCATGTAGTGTAATCAATCCCCCACTTGGTGAAGGGACCAACTATGATGACAGGAAACATGGGAGCGGAATGTGCCCTCATCGTCCGAGAGAATATTTGGCATGGGTGGCACTTCTTGACCGATTCGATACAATCTTTAATAAGTGTCGGCCAAAAGTAACCTGCTCGTAGAATCTTTTGGGTTGTTTCCAACCCAGACAAATGACTGCCACAGGCTTCGGTATGGAAATCGTTAAGCACGATAACTGCTTCTTCGTGAGTGACACATCGTCGCACGATGCAATCTATAGATCTTCGATACAATGTATCATCGAGTATGAGATAATTCTTAGCCTGATGGCGTATGCCCCAACATTCATCATCAGAAGCAGAGGTGGGTCACTTCAAAGTCTAGAGATAGATAAGTATATCTCCATACCAGGGATCCGAAGAGGTGATCAAAAACATATATCCTCTGATAGGCGACTCTTCGGGCACAAGATCACCTGACTCAATTGGAAGTTCCAAAATAAGTTCTGTGAAGACCAGTGACTTTTTGGATTTCCCTGAAACAAAATCTAAGTCAAACTCCTGGAGGATGACTATCCATCTACTGATCTTTCCACCTATTACTTGTCATGTCAACATGTATTGAAATGGATTCATGACAGCAATGACGGTGGTCTTGCGAAATGTAACATAATGATGGAACCGTTGAACAACATGGAATGTTGCCAACAAAGGTTTTTCAATATGAGAATAATGGAGTTCTGGTCCTACAAGGCCTTGACTTAGGTAATAGATGACATATTCTGAGAACAGGTCATCTTCTTGAACTAATACCATGCCAATGGTTGACTCTGTTGCAGCCATATATAATAAGAAATCCTTGTTATGGTTAGGTGGCTAGAGCAGAGGGGCAGTTGTGAGTACATGTTTCAATGCGATGAAAGAGCATTGAGTGGTATCGTCCCAATAAAAAGGAATGCCTTTCTTAAGTAAATGCATAAATACCTTGGTAATCTCGGCATAGTTAGTGATGAAGCATCTTAAAAAAAATTCCTTTCCCTGTAGACTCTGAAGTTGAAGGATTGTGAGTGGGGGGGAAAACTGAATTATTGCCTCAACCTTGAGAGGATCAACCATGATCCCTATTGTTGAAACTATGAAACCTAACAAACATCATGATGTTATGCAAAAGCTGCACTTGTTTGGATTCAAGCGAATCTGGAAGTAGAGACAATGCTCAAATATAAGGCAGAGGTGTGTGGGATGATCCGTTCTCTTGTGAGATCGAGATGCCAAATCATATAAATAGGCCTAGAATATATGGTTGAGGTCATGGAAATAAAAAGACATGGCCCGCTGAAAGGTGGTTCCAGCATTTTTGAGACCAAAAGGCATCTTACGATATGCGAATGTACCCCATGGACAGATGAATGTTGTTTTGTGATGGTCTTCGGGTTTGATTTGTATTTGGTTATATCCTGAAAAACCGTCCATGAAAGAGAAGCCCTCGCAACCCACACATTCATCAATTATCTGGTTGATGAATGGTGTGGGAAAATTATCTTTGGGATAGGCCTTCCTCAAATCATGGAAATCTGTACATACACGAATTGTGCCTTGTTTTTATTGACCGACATGGGGTTTGACACCCATTGGGTCAAATGGATAGGATAGATAAAACCGGCTTTTAGAAATTTCTCAACCTCAACCTTAATGGCTACTGATTTCTTAGGGTTAACTGGACGAAGCTTCTGCTGGAGAGGCTTAGCATCTGGATAAGTTGTGCTTTCATGTTCAACTATTTTTGGATCAATGCCTAGAACTTCCTCGTAAGACCAGGCAAAAATGTCATGGAATTCTTTAAAAATATCCTTGTAGATTTGAATCTCTCCGGGGGAGAAGTCATCTCCGATGAAAATATTCTCCATGATGTCAGGGTTTCGGGAGATATTGATTGGTAAGGTTTCAGCGATAGTTGCTATATTACCCTCATCATAAACCTCATGTGTAGTTAAGGGATTAATAGGACAACACCTCTCTCCCGTCATAGTCAAGGTGAATTCTCCAGCTTCAATTCTGCTTAACTCTAGGAGGAAGTATGATCTGTGATGAATATCTTCCCAGGATTTGTCCGGACTAGTCATTGCTTCAATTACAACTTCATAAAAGGGAAAGACTAAGTCTAATGAATCGGTGTTAGCGAGAGAACCCTAAGCCCAAATAGGCTCTAGAAGTGGATCAAACTCTTATGCAGGAGTTGGATCAGTGTTAGATGAATCTTACTGGACTAAAGAGTATGCAACTTTAGCTACGGACAAGGGCATGGACATGCCCGAGTGCCCTGTCCCATCCATCGTGCCCGATGGAAAAGGAAGTATCCATGGATCATTGAATTAAATCATGCGGAATGACGAAACTTGAAAAATCTCAACCTTATGGTGACTAGATATAAAATTGATATCACCTTGAGGGGGAGGGTAATTGAAGGTACCCATCAAAGATGGGCACAAACCCACCCCTACGTTGACCATGCTTGGTTGAGGATTATCAATCATCGGGACTGTGGATGCCCCCAATGAAGGGTTAGGTATGGAGAAAGACAATTGATCTATGGTCACAATCCGACCCTTGTGTGAAAACAACAAGACCCGGAAAACTGTAGCAACCACAACTTGCAAGGCATAATTCCAACTCCTCCCTAAAAAGAGGTTATAGTCAAGGGGCACATCGACTACCTCTACCTCGACACACACAATCTTCCCTCCTAACTGAACTAGGAAAGAGGGAATGATACCACGTGGTCGGAATGAATGACCGTCAAAAGTAGTAAGAAGAGTAGGTGATGGAGACAAAAAGGGTTGGCCAACAGCCTTCCAACATGCCAACGACATAATGCATGTTGAGGCACCCTTATCAACCACCATGTGGAAGATATTCTGAGTAAAAGTTTTCATGGGATAAGCCACTACTATCTGAAACGCTACATGGTAAGGAAAACGAGGTTTTAAGTCAGTTGTATCCAACATGATTGTTCCTGGATTACAACTCTTGGTAGATCCTAAAGTGGTTAACAAGGCTTTCCTCTGGGAAGGGCAGCTCTAGAGGACCTCCAAAGTGGACATCGCACAAGGGGTTTGTGATAAATATTCCACCACTGAATAGTTCTGGTTGGCCGTTGCATTTGGGTTGTGAGAAGCGTTTTGCAATGCACCTTTGGGGATGTGTGTCATTGTTTTGCCCAACGTCTTCTCAATCTGTAGAGGAAGAGATGGGAGTTCAACTTCTTTTCCCTTCTTATAAGTGCTTGGTTTTCTATAGTCATGTGCTCGAGATGATATAAAAGAATCACCCTTCACCATATATACATTTGTGGATGTGGGGTTGTTCGAAAATGGAGACGGTCCTTGACTACCCCCTTCCGTGCTTGCAGAGGCTTGGGTTAGATTATTCCCATGTTGAAATGGATTGGTTAACACAACAGGTTGTTGTTGTGTCACAAAATTTTCGGCTTCTACAAGCCGAGGACATAGATGGGTCAGGTGGTCTTCCATGCATAATTTGCATGGATACCTCACCTTTTGTTTCTTGGTGTTGTCCCCGCTAGTATTATTGGTAGGTTTTTTATCCCCCTTACCCTTCTTTCATTGTTTTTTCTTTCCTTTAGGCTGTTGGGTGGCCTTTGGATTAGTCGATTGCACTGTGTGTACATCCGACATTTTGGTAGGGGGAGCAGCCAAAGCAGTAGTTTGGCTAGCCGTTGTGTGTTGTATAGACAACTGCTACAACTGCTTTTTCAATTTCTTAGTGGGCTTTGTTTGTGTTGAGCCAACAATACCATCGTCATGTGGTCCAAATATTTGTCTGGTTTTATCAAGTATTGAGTGTGGCACATCTGGCAAGATCTTGTATAATAAACCAGACTGAGAATAGATTATCTCAAGTTGTTGATCTTGCATGATGGAATCTTCTTTGAAAAATGCTCCCGACGTCATGATGTCTTTAGATAACTATGGGACCAAAGACTTAAGGAACCACTCGAGAATGAATGCTGGTGGGACTGGTACCTTAATTAAACGCTTTTGGCGTCTCCATTCTCGGATGTGATCAGAGATATGGTCCACTTTTTTTTGTGAGAAATTGGCTAGCAATTCAGTGCCAACGTCGTATCTCACAAGTAACTGGAAATGGTTTAGGAAATCCATCACTAGTTCGCCGAAGGAAGAGTATATTGAGTGATTGAGCTCAATGTATCATTTTGCAACACTCCCAATGAGAGTACATTGAAACGATCACAATTGTACGAAGTCGTCTTTGAACGAGTTAGATGAGCACCAAAGATGGAAGGTAGTCACATGATCTCGTGAATCTTCGTTAGGCTTGGCTTCGAACTTTGGGTTGTTTGAAGGCAACTTCGTCGGCATAGGAGGCCAACACGGATCATGACATATAGGGTCATTCAACAACCTTGTCAAGTCTGGAAAATGAAAAGTTGTCAGGAAGGGTAGTTTGGGTTGTTGGTGATAACCTGGGAAAAAGGGGCCCGGAGTTTGATTGGCATCAGGTTGCCAGGAAAAGTTTGGCTGTTGGCCTGGGTTCTGGTAAAAACCATGGCCATGTCTAGCATATGGATTTTGCATGTGAGGAGACATCATCAGCTGATTTCCAAAATAGGACATAGATGGTTGGGCATGCATTACATTCGAAGGAATTTGGGAAGTGTTGCCCCATGCCGGTCCCATGGGGATAGGCATAGTACTTTGTCCGGGGTTCCATTGATTGTGAAAATAATTACCCCAGATCGACATTCCTGACAAGGGAACGGATCCCTGCCAAGAATTCCAATGCCCTGATGCAGAAGAAGTTCCTAGGTGTGCCCCCTGTGCAGGAATAGTACCCTACATAGGAATAGGTTGTCTGAAACTGGGATTGCCCCCAGTTGGGAAAATAGTGGACGAGAAGGCGATGTTACCAAATGCACCAAACAAAGAAAATGGTGTCAAACCTACCGGCATATTATGTGAAGGTGGTCCTTGACTCCCTGCTCCAAATAAACTATGGTGTGCAGGCGGCCCGAGGAAAGGCTAGTGAGTGCCACCGAGCGAAGGGGACGAAGGAGGGATATGACCTCCTCCATAGGGAAAAAATTAAAGGGAGTGGAAGTACCCCCTAGGTGGCCTTGCAGAGGAGTGTTAGAGCTCCCTACCCCCAGACCAGAAGTCTGTGAAGTGGAGTAGGAAAGTATAGGACTTGTACCTGAACTAGGCATCCTGTATGAGAACGGAGGGCCTATTGCACTTGGTGTGAAAGGGGTTGTGGCCACCGCCAGAGATGAGATCAGACCACTGTGCGATGTAGAGGTGATCGATACCATGGTGGCTCGGACTAGTGACGGTGGGTTAGGAGGTGGAAACTCTCCTGTGGTGACAACCGTAGTGGGAATTGAAGAATTCCTAGAAGGAGTAACAACATTTGTTTCCATTGTTGTGTGCGACATTGTCTGGCACTCATAAGGATGAATCGGTACGATGGTGGGTGTTGAAATATCAGTGGTGGAGGTTTCAACCAGACCAAAAGCTTTCACTCCTAGGTATAAAACAGTCGATTCCTCTAGATGTTGGTCAAGCACAATTTCTTGTGACCTGGTTGCTTCAAAAGACCCTTGTTGGTCTAGCTTTCACCTTAGTGGTGGCGGGGGTGGCTCCAGTGTAACTGGTGGTAGGCCAAGAAGCCTTCGTGATCGACAGAGCTGGTGATCCTCCACTATGTGAGAAGATCAAAGACACTCTAGGGCATTCTAGTCATTCAAAAACAACACACACTAAAAGATCCCCTATAAGATAAGACAGGAAAACACTAAATTAATTGGAAGAACAGTTACAACAACCAACACTAGAGCAACTTACTGGTGCAAGTGAAACTTGAACATGGAAGCACCCTCCAGGTATACTCTGCAAATCGTGGCTTGATGTCTGTCCTAGGTACCACGGTATACCCCCGCAGTCACCTGTGTATGTCCCTAAAAAGATAACAAACTAGGTTTCCAACGCGTGAATAGTCACCAGGCGAGTACAGTCGAAATTCGGGTAGACCACAATGAGCAGGGTATCGAGCCCAAAACCTGTCAAGGGTATTGAAAGCAAATGGTCTGAAAGACAACTAAGGACCTCGAACAGATTCAATACCCACAAAGCCCCATGGTAAATGCAATCGACGGAATCCTAAAACAAGCCCTCTATATGTGTTCTCCACTACGATTGGTCCAACTTTGGAGGGGTTATCTCTGTTACCTTTTCGCACACGACCTCGTGTTTATCCCTTATGTTAGAGAGGGGTCTTGGATAACTTTCACGATACTGGACTTTGACACTCCCTAACTCATTCTCCAATGTTTGATTTTAATGGCCTTGAAGAGTTTCCTCTCCAACCTAATCCAAGGCCCTAATCTTAAACTAGTTAGTTAACCCTACAAACATAAAATTCTAATGAATTTTAGATTTAGCATTAATTTTATGGCTTGTCTTATATCAACAGTTATGAAAGTGAAACTAGTGATGTTTGAAAGATTAAATTAAAAAATGAACAGAAAGTTGGAAACAAAAAACCTTCACTTAACGCAAATTTTCAACAACTTTTCAAATTTTAAAAAAAAATTCTAAGATCTTTTGAACAACAAACTCAAAGAAGGATTTCACTCGACTACGAGATACTTGCGATCTAAGTAAATTGACAAGAACTTATGAAAGAAAAAACTTTTCCCTGGTTATAAATGCAAGACAACACTTTTCAACCAAACAAAGAAATGAAAGATTTTTTTTTTTTTTTTATTTGAATGCTCACAAAGCAAAGAGGAAAAATATCAACAAGTCAAAAACCAAGAAAAAATTCTGGCCTAATCGCAGATCGCAAAGAATCACTTCAAGAAATCACACACTAGCAACTTAAAAAACGACTCTCACACTTGTCTAAAAACCCTAAAGAAAGTTTTCATGAAAAATTTTAAATGAAAAAAGAATGCTATGGATGAGATCAAACCTAAGCTACTGACTGCTAGGACAGAGATTCAAAAACTTGAGAGCTATAACTCTTGTCAAGGGAAAGGATGACTCCCTCACCCTCAACAAAAACTATCCTTCACAAGCACACTACTGACAATTCAACAGCAAGCGTGTGCACATGAGCTGTAAAGAGCCAGAGGGCGTGTATAGGCGTGCTGGCCTTATATAGGTCACATGTATCTCTAAAACTCTGAAACAAGTAAAAAAAGAAAATCCAAACTAGGAAGAGGCCACTGATATTGAGAACCAGGATCTCTTGAAGGCTTAGACACTTTCTTTAACAGAAAAAAGAAAACAATTTAAGGAAAAAATTTGTAAAACAAACCAATCTGAGATGAACCCTAAACTATAGACTGCAAACAACCAAGACTAGAAAGAGTTCCAGAAAACCCCTGAGAATGACTGATTCTGACAGGGAAGAGGATGACTACCTCAAAAATTTTCAGGAATCATACACGCTATTGTTACTTCTTCAGCTACTGTTTACACGCAGGCTGTAAGAAAGCAGGGCGCGGGTACATGCATGCATACCTTATGCAAGCCACATGTACCTCAGTGGGTCGCAAAAAAAACACATTCAAGCAAATAAACATAGATAGCATGTATGGAAGACCAGAATCTCTGTTAACTCAGACTTTGCAGAAGCTTCAAAAAACAGGAAAGAAAACCAGTCTTTTAAAAATACCCAAAAATATTCGCAGGAACCCTAGAGACTTCCCTAGTATGGTCGCCAATTCTGTTGTGGTAGGAAATCCCCCTATGGACTATCATTTAGGGTTATATTATGCATGCAGATAAGTCTGAAAGAATCCTACTTTCTACCATCGTCCTAGACCTAATCCCCATTTCTTTTAAGAAAATACATGGTTAAATGAACATACCTTGTTCCAGATGTTCGATGCCGATCCTTCTTCATGCTTGATCGCTTGTTAGCATCTATCCTCCCAAGACTGAACTGCGTACAAAACAAGAAACAAACTCAACATGCATTTGTTCTATAGATTAATGGGTTAGAGATTCAAACATATATTCACTAAACTATGAAGAACTCATATAGTGGGACGGGAAAAGCATTTATTTATTATTAACTTTAACGAATCAACTTACAATGTTGAGACCGGCCACTACTCCACGAACCTGATCCTGGGATCCTCTTCAAATGTCCTCCAACTTCTTTTCTTTGTATCTCTCTTTGCACAAGGATGGCTAAAGGGTTGGGACAATGGGAATCTGCAATTGGTTAGAGTTTCTTTACTATTATTCTCCTCCTCCAAATAGGACCCCTAACCCTTCTTTTATAGGCTAGAAGAAGCTAGGTATTTGGATGAACCCTCGGCCATGCATGGCCGGAAGATTCAGTTAACTCACCCAAAGTTGTGTGTTCCGTCGACAACTTTCCTTTTTTCATGCTTTCGTAGGTACACGCGGGTTGTTTTAGGTCAGCTAGTGTGTACACGCGTGCAGTAATGGAGTAGGGTGTGTGGGCCCTTATAAAAGAGGTTTTTTAAAGAGTTGTTCAACAGTGTTTTGGCAAAGAAGGAATATGAGATGACCTGATGCCATGTAAGCATGTATGGTGAAAATTAGGGTTATAACATTATGATTATTAAATGAATTAAGTAATGGATTATGAGACTAACAACACATTCATAGAATTAATATTCAATTCATATTCAAGCCTTCATAAATATATATTTTCACCTTTGATGCAGAATTGTAAGTATGACCTTTGCTAAGTGTCCTAGAACCAAATCAAGTTTGGTATGAGTATCGCCCCGGTTTCAGATCAAGTGGTATCAGAGCAGGATTGACATGGATTGCAGGTATTGAAGTCAAGATGGGAAAGGCATCAAAGATCTTGAAGAAATCAACCAAAACATCCAAGAAGAGAATGCAGAGTAAATAAGGCCTATTGATATGGAAAAATAGGAAATGGGTAGCATGAATGGGCTATGGGACTCCAAAATACCTCAAAAATCAAAGTACCCATAATTTAACAAAAAATACATGAATTTGAAGAGCTTTACGAGAGATTTCAAACGATGCAAATGACACCTCAAATGGAGTCTTGATTCAAACATTATGGCCATTTAAAGTTTTTATAAAATAGGCTAATATGGTGAAGTCTTTACAATACTGACGCCATGTTGACATGGAAAATCCATGTGGCCATATGAATGTGATGTGGCAATTGACATGGTAGTATGGTGGATGAATTCAGCATGATGTGGTAGTTGACGTGTTAATGAATTGGAAATACAAAATATGGTGTCAACATGACATGGAAGTATGAATGATGATGTCAGTATAACATGGCATGTTGATTGGGCGCTCACTTGGTAGTACAGATGATGAATCAACATGTCATGGCATGTTGATTGGGCATAGATGTGGCAGTACAAAAGATGGAGTCATCATGATGTGGCAATTGACATTTTGCTTACATGGCATGTTAACTAAGTGTTTACATGGAATTATGAATCATGACATCATCATGATGTGGCATGTTGACTAGGTACTGACCTAACAGTATGGATGATGATGTCATCATGACATGGTGGATGAATGGGAAGTATGGTAGATGACATCAGCATGATGTGGTAGTTCATACAATGATGTGGTGATGACGAAGGTTGATGATGAGGCAGGTCATATGATGACATGGAGTTGATTGGGAATTGACTAGGAACTGACTATGCAGTTGACTGGGTGCCAAGTGGGCCAATCATAGACTTCGAAGTGGCAACCCAAATTTTCCCAAGTACAGACATGCATATCAAGGTGTAGGAGTATTTATTACTGCAATTAACAACTGCCCGACTTGCATTTCAAGGCAGATATCCCAAGAGGATCCTGGAAGTGACAATGACAAAATTTGACAAAAACTATAGTCACTTTTGCACGGTTTTTATTTGTGAATCAACAGGTGCATTCGGAATTTGGATCTGAGAAATAGATTTTAGGGTTCGTGGAAGAATCCCATTTTTGTCATTAATGCATGCCATGAACTTTGAGGCAGGGTTACACCTTTTATAATAGGTTGATTTTACAGTCAAAATTTACAAAATGATGAGACGAACCTGCTGGAGTTGTGTATGCCAAGATTTGAGTAGTCGATTGAGCTTATTGTAATGAAAGACAATGTAATTTTTATTCATTTATGTTTTTTGACTCTTTCTTAAAATTACAAGAGGATTAATGTATGTTGTATATTATGCTGGTGTTTGAGTGCTGCAGCAGGGAAATGAGATCTGAATTATTGCAGGAAATTCATTTTTTGATCCTTGCATGTAAACCGAGATGGTGTAGTAAGAGGCCATTTTGAAACTCCGATAGAGAGTGGTCATCCTTACAGTCAAAAGTATCAAAATTGTGAGATGAGTCTGATTATTGTGGAATCTACCTTATTTATTATATTTGACATGTTTGTAATGGGGGGTTTAAAAACCATAGAGTTTCCCACTAGTGCAGATTTGGGGGTTCTCACCTGAATGTTAATGATGTAAAAGGTTGTAATTATCCACTCTTCAAAGTGATGATGAGAGTGAGATGCGTTTTGTTCTATGCATAAACCTTATAATCCTTTTTGGTAAATTGTAATGGGTCTTATAGCCATTAATGAGCAATCAACATTATTTTTCCTAGGCCTTTTTTCGCAACAATGTAATGGGTCTTATAGCCATTGTTGAGTGAGAGGCATTGTTTTTCCTAGGCTTGTTGTCTCAGCCTTCTAATGGGTCTTGTAGCCATTGTTGAGTGAGAGGAATTGTTTTTCCTAGGCCTGTTTTGACAACATTGTAACGGGTCTTGTAGCGACTATTGAGTGAGAGGCATTGTTTTTCCTAGACCTATTTTGACAATCATTGTAAACTTGTCCATGAGTGTTTATAACTCCTGCCAAGTATCATATTTCTTCGAAGTTATGATCATGTACTATTAGCTATTGATTTGAATTTATTCAAGTGTTGGCATCAACATCCTCATTCTAGAGTACAAAGGTGAAGGTGAAGAAGGGTGCATCCTTTCAGAGACATTTGTTATGTAGATCAAGGAATCAACCACGAATTTTCATTGATGTAAGTGTTTCAATCGACATCCTCATTCTGAAGTACAAAGGTGAAGGATAATAAGGGTGCAACCTATTAGAGACATTTTTTATCCAGATCAAGCAGTTGGGAAGTGCATCATGGAGTGTAAGACTCTTCCTAGAATCTTGTTGTGGATATTCAAGTTACAATTTCTCTCTATAATTTTGGAGGACAAATAGTGATTTTTGTGGGGAGGTATAATCGAGGAGAACCTCCACACAAATAATTATCATTTTTCATACCATGGAGAAGATCATTAAAATATGGAAAAGAATAATTAATGTTCATGAATGAATTATTTAAATTATAAAAATGATTAATACTTGAAATGAGTATGAGAAACTCATGTGTTAGTCATGCATATTGGAAAAACGATTAATGCTTGATGTGAGTTTGAGAATATCACGTATTATTCTTTAATTATAAAAATGGGAAATTAGTTTTGTGAGATAATCCAAATCACAAATCATCTTCCTAATTTTAAGGGGAAATTGGTTTCCCAGTATCAAGGAGGAAGTTAAGGGTCTCAATTGTTTGGACTCTTCCTCACTTTATTACAAGTGGTTTCCTAGTCTCAAGGAGGAATTTAAGGGTCTCATGAGTTGGCTGAGATATTTTGTCATTTTTGTCCTTGAGTAGTTATTAGATCCTAAATTTTTGGATCTTGTCTCGAGTTATGGAGGTAAGGAAAACATATAAAATCCTCATGTAATATTTGGGTTAAAAATCCCCTTTGTCAGACTCATCCTTTATGGAGATGATGAGAGAGACCATTTGATGCCACATGCTTGTGAGAGACCTGCCTTTGTCTGAGGACATCATCTCTTTGTAGGAGAGACATTTCCACATGATTGTGAGATATCTAGCCTTGTACTCTCAAAGGAGATCGCCTCTTTGTAGGAGAGACATAGCCACATTCTTGTGAGAATATATCGATTTTCATTGTGCATGAGAGAATTTCTTCGATACTTCCCCCTTTTGTGGTAATTCTATTGCCACTTTTTGATGTGGGAATTCATCCCTTTACATTGTAAATGAAAGTATCTTTGAAGAAGAGAATGAACAGAGGTTCATGGATTTTATGATCCCAGATACATTGCGAGAAGGTTCTTGTGAACTCCATTGACAACTCAGTGATATCTTATCTCATGTTTCTTATGCATGTTTTTATTTCCACAATTATGATTATTAAATTCATTATGTAATGGATTATGAGACTTTGCACATTCACCAAGTTAATATTCATTTCAGATTCAAGCATTCATAAATACTTATTTTTGCCTTTGATGTAATCAAGTTCAATAGATCCGTAATTTTGGTATCACTCTCACCCCAGTTTCAGATCAATCTTAAAATTAAGGAAATAGGAATTATATCCTAAAAAGTAGGAATTTTCCTAATGGTGGTTTATGAGCCCATGGTATTTTCCCATGGTATTACATATAGGAATCCATCAGCTAAAAATATCCCTTCTATAAATAGACATGCTATAAATAACAATCCTCTTAAATAGTAAGAAAAATGAAAAAAATGAGTATGTCACTAAGTATGTAGTTGAACATGTACCACAAAAATAATAAGTCTATTTAATAATATATATTTGTTCATAGATGCATAAATTACATTCTTTGGATTCATCCATAAAATTTGTGTTTTTACAATCATTAATACAAGTAAAAAGATTTTTTCAAAAAATCTACCCCAATTATTGAATATTGGGCACAATTCCATAATTGAAATTGTGATTATGAGGTTTTTGATGAATCAAACCATAATTACACAAAAAGTAATATTTTGACATGCTAAATGATAAAAAATACATAATATTCATATCTATTGGATTTCTATAGTTGTATTTGCAAATCAATACTTATACAAATTTCCATTAATCAATTATTGCTTAGATGCAAAGACTATGAAAAACACTAAAAATACTATTGCAGTGTCCCTCTATTTATGAATATCTGAACATTTTAATTTTGATTATTTATGTTGAGAGAATTTTGAGAAAAAACACTTATGATAAAAAAATTATCATCATAAAAATTGATGGTGATGAATGATTTTTGTAAATATTATTATTAAATTATTTTATTTAAACTAAAGACAAATTGATTAGATAATCCAGTTACAAAAATAGTAAATCTTTATTCCAAGGGAGAGTGAAAAGGGAAAAAAACCACCAAAGTAAATTGTGTCCATGAGAAAAATTGTAAACCTACTCCCAAAGATGTGGGATTTGAGGGAACAAGAGAGCACAAAGTTAGGCTAAGAATATTCTCTAGGGTTATGGATGAGGCTACCTTTGAAAAAAGATCTAGGAAAGCTAATCTTTCTCCTTCGTGAGAAAAGTAAAGACAAGTATATAGGAGGCAACACATTGTTGAGTACTTGTGAGAAAAAAATTGAGTTTGATGGTTTTGAGAAAGATTCAAGATCTAATTTCTATAGAGAAGGTTATTGAAATTTCCAGTCCCTATGGAATAAATATTTAGGCTTGGGGGTGACAAGAGCAAGTGATATTTATTATTTCTGATCTATGGTTGAGAGGAACTTGTTTTCTAATCAGTAAGTTTCTAGTCTTGAATCATGCTCAGATATGTCTCTTGTGAGTTTGCTATATTTCTATCATTATGATTTATTTCTAGAGAAACAATATCTTATTATTTATTAAGTTGCAGTAAGTTTGTAAAAATAACTACTATAGAATAAAACCAGAACTATGCAGTATATAGTTTATGTATTTTCTTTATTTCATTATATAGAATTTAATAACAAAGAATAGTAAATGGGTAACTCAACATTTCTCTTAAAATAACATTGCATTTATCTCAGTTGTAAGGCCCTTAACTAGGGCTTCAAAGTTAAATGGTAAATTTGTAATCTATAGTACTTTTCTTTTCAGAAAGACTTCTTATGAACAAATTTATGTCGTAACATCTAATTTCTATTTTTTTTTACATTACAACAAATTTATCTAACTTATGTTGAAGCTCTAGCAATTAATCAGTTGAATATCAAATTTTCAAATTATATAGTCCAAAATAATCATAAACAGATTACACAACATATTACACATTTTCAATACATAGATACATATCATAACTTTCATTCTTAACAAAATTAACAAAATTAATACTGGTAAAATACCTCTTGAAGAAGAAGTTTGTCCCTTTCTTTCCTGTTGTTTCAAACTACTTGAAAACCGCTTGAAAACTGAATCTTTTCCTCCCATCCAGCTAGGAACAGAGCCTCCCTAGCTCCCTAGCTTCAGGATTCCATAAGGATTCCTTCTCCTCGAGCCCAAAACTCCAAGCAACATGTGCTCCCCTGTAACAGTCCACCAAACTACAACAAGTTCCTCAAGCAAAACCAGTAGTATAATCCTCCAACAAGCTCCTCTAGCCCAAACCAGCAATATAGTCCTCTCCTATGAAAAATGATGCTCTCCAAAAAACAAAAATTCCCCTTCCCGAGTATTTTCCCTTCTCTTATCCTCCTTCTCCCCCCCTATCTCATTCACCTCCTTCTTCCTTCATTTAATTCTTAACTACCCTCCCTCAATTAGGTGTCAACCACCTTATCCCCTTTTCATTAATGGGTTGATCTTCCGATACAAAATAATAATTATTAATTTATTAAGCTGGATTTTATTAAACAGATATTAAATCATGAAACTAATTAATTATTTAATTAAACCAATAAACATTCAACAAATATTTAACCAGGACAATTAATTAATTAATTAATTAAACTAATATACATTAAACAATTATTTAAATCATGACAACTGATTAATTACTTAGGGTTGTTACATACACCCACCCTTCAGGAAACTTCATCCTGAAGTTAAAGTAAATTATGATACAAGGGAAAAGACACATGGTTCACACATTCATATCCAATAACCAACATTATTAGTAAGTAATCCAAGAAAATTCATACATACTAGTGTACATGTGCAAGAAATGCATGTGTAACTATTACATACAAGTCTCATGCATGTAATAATAACAATAACTATCACCTCAATAGTAATTTTTGTATGCATCGAATCCAATCAACAAGACTATTCATTTTATAAAAGTTAATAGACCAATCAAATGTTTGCAAAATCCATTAGTTACAATAATCTAGCTCAACAATGTTTATTTATACAACTTGTAGTTTAGTTAAGTAATTATGAATATGCATATATACACATTTTCTTTTCAGAAGAAAAGAACAATAAATTCCACCATAAGGAAAATCTCCACACTCTCAACTATTTCTACTCATCCTTCCTCCCTAGCTTACTTCCATCTTCCATTACTATCCTTGCTCTGCTAGGCTATCTTGGAGCATCAACGATATTGACCTAACTCCAAATAGAACATGTAAGAAGAAGTGTCACTATCTTCACGAAGCTTCCCCAACAGACAACTGACAATCATCATCACATGTCTAGGGAAGTGTGAGCTAACACCGTCCTCCCATGACTGTAGGTTTTGGAGGATACATAGTGGGAAATGCCTCCACCCATCCTAACAGGACTAGGGTCCACACCCTACAATGGAATATACAGTGGCACCATGTTTCTAGGATTTTTTTCATCATTTATTCAGTTTTAGGCAGTCTCACCACCTGAAATCCTGCATTGGTACACATATCATAGAAATGCATTCAAACCAATATAATTTCACATACGAAGATTCATACCATATTGTTTCTCGGTCAGTGGTCATGACATCCACTTTCATTATCATTATCCCATGGCTATTTCATAGCCCAATGACCTTTAGATTAGTCTATAACACAAACTCACACATATCTATGCATTATCATCATATAATTGCATACAACCATAATCTCAATTCGATATCCATGTACCAACAACTTAATATCAAAATTTTCAAGTTAGAAATACATTTCATAAGATCCCCATAATTCAATTGGCATTACTCGTTCACAAAATTTTCATTTACATAATAGATCGCATCATATCCATCATCATTTAAATAAGATTTAAACATTCATAGTATTCACATTCTCATAATAGATTGCATCATACTCACCATCATTCACATAACGTTAAACATTCATAGATTTCACATTCACATATTAGATTGAATCATATCCATCATCATTCAAATAACATTTAAACATTAAAAAAGGTTCTTACGTCTTAAAAGTTCAAGTGTCTCATTAATAGTTTCACTATGAATAGAAGATAAAGGTGAGTAGGCCTCTGGTAATCCTAGCGGTCTAAGTAAAAAGGTGGTGTCTCATACAACCAACCTTCGAGAAACATATTCTCGAGGTGGTCAAAAAAGTGAGGGATAATCTCTTCGTAATGTATCAACATCCTCCCAAGTAGCAGATCTTGGACTATACTTGTCCCACTAGACCTTAACTTGGTCTAACAGATAGTTCCTAAGCTGTCAGACCATATGGTCCAATATGGGTAATGGTTCTACCATGAGGGTTCCCGCATCTGATACCTGCAATTCCTTCCAATTTAGTTTATGTGATTCGTCAGCAACATAATGACATAGAACAGATACATGAAAAACATTATGAGTTTTATGCAAGTGGGGTGACAATACAAGACGATCGGCAATGAGACCAATTTTCTCTTGGATTTTGAACGATATTATAAATCAAGGTGACAACTTTGTCCCCTTCCCAAACCGAATGGTACTTTTATTGGGTCTGATACGAATGAAAACATGATCTCCCACTTTATAACTTTGGTCGGTCATGTGTGCGTCTGCATAAATTTTATGTCTATCATGTGCCTCCTTTAGTCTCTTCCTAATATGAATCACCTGTTGCTCCATCTCTTGAATCAGTTCTGACCCAACTGTTACTCGGTCTTCTAATATTTCCCAACTCAATTGTGTTTTGCAAGGCCTTCCATACAAAGCTTCATAGGGTGGCATTATGATGGAGCTATGAAAATTGTTAATGTAGGCAAACTCTACCAAAGGTAGGTACTTCTCCCAACGGGTTTCATTATCCATAACATACATCCTAAGCATGTTGGATTACTGAGAGGGGGGATGAATCAGTAATAGAGAAATTTAATCCCTTTTAAGCATATAATCTAAGTGTTATATCAATAAAGCATTGTCATCCAATAACTGCAAAGTAAATAAGCAATGAAAAAATGAACAAACATACACATACACAGTACACCAGTGTTTTATGTGGAAACCCAAATCAGGGGAAAACCAGAGAATGTTTTTTCTTATATGTATTGAAGAATTACATTCATTGGAAGCACCAACTTCCTTTGCTTTCCAGCTGCAACTAGAAGGAGGCTCCAACCCCCTACTTTCTCAGGCTACAACCTGAGGGAAGCTCCAACTCCCCAATTCTCTAGCTACAACCAGAAGGAGTCTACAACCCCCTATGTTCTCCAGCTACAACCGGAAGGTGGCTACAACCACCTATCCTTGCCCCATCCTACCACCCTGAAGTTGAAGTAGAATGATGGAACCAATGTCACACTATCACTATGAGATATACCACTGTAAACCTGTACCAATAAATCTAAACCATGCATCAACCTATACTGTGAATCAATTGTTACTGTGATTTCAACATGTACCTCAACCTGTAATCAACCTATACCATAAACAAGTGCATCAACCATGCACCAACCTGTAATCAACCTGTACGATAAACAAGTGCATCCAACCATGTACCAAGTATGTACCAATCATGTGTCAACTACTCATCAACTATGACTCATCAAT
>SNQJ01S0090406.1:11076-32981 GCA_010110895.2 Picea sitchensis | reverse complement strand
AGGGAGGCAAGGTGAGAGTGAGGGGAATGAGCATGGGAGACCAGAGGAAGATCACGAAGGGGGGGTCATGTCCAGTGCCATTATGGTCGTCGAACTATTGGAGTGTGGGAGATGAAAAAGGTTGCAGAGAGTGTGTCGGTGAGGGGCAGGGGCCATGGGCGTAGTGACTACGCAGCGCCTTGGGGGGGAGGTTAGTTAAGGAGCATGAGGGGGGTGAGGTGGCATGCGTCCAATCATCATGACGTGTTCTGGGAGCATGGGTGTGGGCATGGTCACCCACATGTGGGGTAGTGGAATCCTTGAGTTCCATGTCTATAGAAACCTGTCTAAAGGAGTGAGTGGAAATATCCTCTATGGTAAAATCTTGAAAGTTAGCATTGTCCTGAAAGATTTCATTGGCAATTCTATCAGCCAGGGAGTTCGCCTTGCGTCGAACGTGGAGGTAGGATATTGGGTCCCCAAGATCCAAGAGTTGAGAAAGATGTTGAAGGCCCTGGTCCAAATGCCAACAAGGAGAGAATTTTGATATTGGAGAGTCATTTTGCATGCGAGTATCCAAAGAGATAATAAGGTGAGAGTCACCTTCAATTAAAAGAGGGAAAAGTGCATGTTGCCTAGCTATTATGAGACCATGGAGGAGACCTAAAAGTTCTGCTGCATTTTTATTGTCGTGCCCAATGTTCCCATGATAAAGACGAACAATAGCCCATGTGTCAGTACGGAAAACACCTTCAAAACCCACGAGTCCAAGATTACCTTTTGAGGCACCATCAAAATTTAGTTTGAGGAAACCAGAGGGAAGGGGGCACCAATGATATGGACTATGGGGGGCTCTCATGCGGGGGTCTATGGAAGGGGGGGGAGTCCCAAGAGTGTCAGGGTGGCTATCCCATCGTTCAAGGAGTAAAGCTTCATTGGGAGGAGCTTTAAAGTCAAGGTCAGACCAGCAATGCATAAGGACAATCTCTAACGGTTGTTTTTTACAGATGGTCCAGAGGGAGTCTTCAGAAAAATATTTATCTTCAAAAATGCGTCGGTTGCACTCTTTCCATATGTTCCAAACCAGGAAGCTCGGGAGTAGTTTCCAAAGACTGTTGAGCATTGGGTTCTGATAGGGATTGTCGGCCCAATTCTTGAGGGTGTGAGTGATGTTGCCATGAATTCGATTCGATATCCTTCAGAGGATCGCTACTTTGTCCCATAAATTGTTGGAGAAGGTGAAATTGTTGAGTAGATGATCTATGGATTCTTTTTTTTTGTTATAGAGAACACATCTCGAGGGGCCAGAGAATCCTCTTTTGAGGATGTTGTCCCAAGTGAGGATATGTCTATGAAGAACCTACCAAAGAAAGATTGAGATATTTGGCCAAGTCTTTAGAGCTAAGAGATTGGCCCAAACTGGGTCTGAAGGATCAGGGATGGGGGGAATGAGGATTTGGTAGGCCTCTTTGATGGTGAAGGTGCCCCTTGGCATATAACTACGTCTAAGATTATCATTGTCCTGGTTGATTCTAATTTTCTGATTGCTAACATCTTGCACGATTTGAGTTCTTGTTTATGGTTGCAAATGAGAGAGAGAAGTATGGAGTGGTAGCCAATGTCTGAAGTGCTACATTTCTGTGGTGTGCTAGTATTCCTTGACCTTAGAGCTTCCTTGAGGTGGAATATTATGTTTCCTTTCCAATATTGGAAGTTATTGCCAAGATTTCGACCATAATTTTTCTAGGGCCCCATTTCTGATTTCCCAAAAACTATGTTATTAGATGAGGTGGCATTGATGCTTCGTCGAGTTGAAAATGAGAGAACCTTGAGTGGTAGGGGTGAAGTGGATAAGGTTGTGAGGGACCGAGTTTGGGGTGTATTTTATGTGACAGAGTTTCACCCAAGGGGTGGATGTGTTGGATATCCAACTCCACCAGGTTTTAGCACCGAGAGTTTCGTTGCTTTTTGTAGGGTCCCTAAGGTTGAGGCCGCCCATATTCTTTGGTAAGTAGAGGGTGTTCCATTTGACCAAAGCCCATTTGTGAGTGTTGTTGTCCCCACTCCACAGAAAGGTGCGTTGTAATTTTTGAATGGAGTTGAGCACCCATTTGGGGGAAGCGAGAACAAAGAAGAGATACATCGGCATTGTCTGTAGGGTAGATTTTAGGAGAACAAGTCGCCCTATCAGATTGAGAGTTATGTAAGTCCAGGAGGAGATTTGTTGAGTGAGTTTGTCTAGAATTTCCTTCCAACTGGAGTGCTTAATGGCTTAGGAAATTAGTGGAGCTCTCAAGTATTTGGAGGGGAGAGAGGAGGTAGCAAAACCCAGGGTTTGGGAAATGGTTCTTTGAGTGAGAGGGGGTGTGTTGAAGAGGAAGATGAGATCTTTTTCCAAGTTTATAGTGGCACCCGAGCCCTTCGAGAAGGTTTCAATCAGGAGTTTGAGGGTGCGTGCTTCTTGGATGGAGGGGTGGGCTAGAAGGAGGTTGTCATCCACAAATTGTTGGTGGGTTAGATGTTGACTGTTGTGTAGCTTTAAGCCTTTGAGAGTGTCATTTGAGGTATCATTTTTTAACATTTGACTTAAGCCGTTGGCCATGAGGATAAAGAGAAGGGGAAAAAGGGGATCTCCCTGATGGATTCCGTGGGAGGGGAGGGAGAGACATTGACAAGAAACAAAAAGAAGGCATGAGAGAGGAGAGAGAGGATCAAACGGATCCAATCATGACTAAAGCCAAAGGCCAGGAGGGTCTTCTCAATGTACTCCCACTGAGGCGATCAAATGCTTTGTCTAGTTTGAGCAGCATGCTCAGTGTCTTGGTGTATTTTAGGGAATGAATGGCCTCATGGAAAAGAATGATTCCATCCAGAATATTCTTGCCCTTAACATAGCATGTTTTCTCAGGAGAGATAAGCAAGGGAAGAAGAGGATTTAACCTGTTAGCTATGACTTTAGTGAATATTTTATAGATAACATTGCAAAGTGTCATGGGTCGATACTTACTTGGGATGACCACATTTTCCTATTTGGTGATTAGGGTGAGGAAGGTGGCATTGAGGGCAGGGAGGAACCACTAACGATTACACGATTCCTCCACAATATCGAGAACGCCCAGCTTGAGTATATCCAAGCAGCGATGGAAGAAGTTGATAGTTAAACCATTCGCTCCAGGGGTTGTATCTTCATTCATTTGCATGAGATAAACGTCCACCTCTTGAAGAGTGATTGGACACATGAGGGAAGTGTTGTGTTGATTGGTGACTATGTTGGGGATCTGGGAGGTAACCTTGTGAATGGCATTACCTCTGGAGTAGTTCTCCTTCGTGAGAAGATCAACATAGTAGGAGACCAACTCTGTCTCAATGTCCTTATGGTTTTCAAGTCTAGTGTCATGTTTCGTTCTAAGGATGGAGATTTTTTCATGAATTCTATGTTGGATAGTATATCGGTGAAGGAAGGAGGTATTGTGTTTGCCCTCTTTTAGCCAGGAGATTCTGGATTTTTATTTCTATAGGATTTCCTCTTTCTTGCATATTTATTCAATTTGGGACTGAAGCTTTATTTCTTTGTGTGCGAGAGAAATTGAGCAACCTTCGAGGATGATCTGGTGTTGAAGGGACTCCATGTCCTTTTCCATAGTGGTTTTGGCTGATAAGATGTTCCCAAAGATCATTTTATTCCACTCCTTCAGATGTTGATTTAGCCTTTTTAGTTTCTGCTGGAATCTGTACATTTTGGTGCGACCGGGGGGGTGGGTAGTCAACCACCATTGTTGGATCATGCATTTGAAGTCATTGTTGGATAACCAAAATTTCTCAAATCTGAAGGGAGGTGGCGATCCTTATCATTTTTGTACCAGTGAAGGAACATGGGGAAATGGTCAAAGATTGAGGATAGGAGGAAATCTCGTCCCCGACTGTTGCAATGTCTTCAGAGACTAGGAATCAATCGAAACATGAGGCAATATGGGATTTTCCTCCACGTCGCTTGTTCCAGGTGTAGATCCCATTGGTGGGATCCAGATCAACCAATTCATTATTCTCAATGATTTTTTTTAATTTGTTGTCCTCCTGCATGAGAGTACGACGCCCCCCCCTCCCCCCACCCTTTTTCCCGCGGATTGGGAATGAGGTTGAATTCACTACCAAGGATCTAGTTATGTCTGGGTTGTTCTTGCTTTTACCAGTCCAAAAAATTGAGGAGATTGGTTTTTTTATCAGGGAATTGAGGTCCATATACAAAGGTGATGAAGCGATGCATGTACGTGCCAATGAGGTGGTAGGAAGATGAGATGGAGTTTCTGGTGGTGGTGAAGTCATTAATAGTGATAGTTGAAGGATCCCAAGCGATTGCAAGTCCACCTGAGGCTCTAGCTGCATCCATTGCAATGGATTTTCTATTTTTCCAGAGATGAACTAGCATAGTTTGAAGAGTCTTGCTAGTGCTTTTTATTTCCTGAATCATGAGGATTGTGGGTTTTTCCTAGTAGATTTTTCTTCAGAGCATTTTGTGTTTTCTAAGACCGTTTATGCCCCTAATATTCCAAGATATGACTTTCATTGGGAACCTTGAGTGTTGGAGGAAAATAATTCAGTTAGTTGGGCCTATTTCCCTGACTCTACTAACCTAGAACCCAAGGAGGCAATGCGTTGAAGATCTGTCTTGCGCCCATGCTTCTTGAAATCTTTGACTCTTTTTTTCAGATCGGTGGGTGGGTTGTTTTGTATCCCCATTCAGCCACACAGTTTGGCTTTGTGGAGGACTTATTTAAGGAGGTGGATATTCTTTGGTGTGATCATGTGGAAGGAGTGTTTTTTGCATGCATATTCCAGTCCTAGGAGATCTAACTCGACCAGATCTAGATCTCCCATATCTTCATACATTAACATATCCAGGCCATAAATGGTGGATCAACTTAGGTTCTGTGTGGTTGGCGTTGAGGACGGATTAGGCAGGGGAATTTTCAAGGTGGATGAGGAATCTAAGGTGGGAGTGCTTTCCTGGTTTTGCATGGGTTCCTGGTGCTACTTTTTAGGGGTTGGATAAAGGTCTTATTCACTATGATCCTCCCCGAGAATTTGTTGGGCTAGTACTTCAAAACTATTGCTTGTATACAAATCTTTGGATTTGCCTGCAGTGTGGGGTTTCTGGGCATTCCTTCTCTAGGTGGGGATTGTGCGGAAATCGTCTTCATCCAAGAGTGTTGTGTCTTTTGGAGTTGTAGTTTAATTGTTCTGAGGGAAGTCTCGGAAGAGGTTCCCATGTTCATGTAATTTGCGGCATCTGAATGGTAAATGCTCATAATCCAGGGTTTGGATCCATTCTGTATCTTCATGGGCAAGACATATAAAGTATGGAAGGGATTTGGTGATGTGCATGTAGATGCAGATCCTGGCGTAGGAAGTGTATTTGTTGGTTTTAGTTTGCTCTGCTATTTTGATGAAGTTTCAGATCGGTGGGTGGGTTGTTTTGTATCCCCATTCAGCCACACAGTTTGGATTTGTGGAGGACTTATTTAAGGAGGTGGATATTCTTTGGTGTGATCGTGTGGAAGGCGTGTTTTTTGCATGCATATTCCAGTCCTAGGAGATCTAACTCGACCAGATCTAGATCTCCCATATCTTCATCCATTAACATATCCAGGTCATAAATGGTGGATCAACTTAGGTTCTGTGTGGGTGGCGTTGAGGACGGATTAGGCAGGGGAATTTTCAAGGTGGATGAGGAATCTAAGGTGGGAGTGCTTTCCTGGTTTTGCATGGGTTCCTGGTGCTACTTTTTTGGGGCTGGATAAAGGTCTTATTCACTATGATCCTCCCCAGGAATTTGTTGGGCCAGTACTTCAAAACTATTGCTTGTGTACAAATCTTTGGATTTGCCTGCAGTGTGGGGTTTCTGGGCATTTCTTCTCCAGGTGAGGATTGTGCGGAAATCGTCTTCATCCAAGAGTTTTGTGTCTTTTGGAGTTGTAGTTTAATTGTTCTGAGGGAAGTCTCTGAAGAGGTTCTCGTGTTCATGTAATTTGCGGCATCTGAATGGTAAATGCTCATAATCCAGGGTTTGGATCCATTTTGTATCTTCATGGGCAAGACATATAAAGTATGGAAGGGATTTGGTGATGTGCATGTAGATGCAGATCCTGGCGTAGGAAGTGTATTTGTTGGTTTTAGTTTGCTCTGCTATTTTGACGAAGTTTCACAGAGTGTTACCAATGTCTTTGAGGGTTTCATCATCCCAGTATTCCTAGGGTAACGAGTAGAGCCTAATACACACAGGCACCCAGATGAAGTCTTCCTTGTCTGGAATGAAATGCTATATCCAGTTTCTGAGGTACAATCATGTCGAGTTGAAGAAGTAGGGGCCTCCTTCTAGTATTCGATCTATGTCATTCAGTCGCGTGAAGATGATGATGAAGAATCCTTTTGAGCCTAGTTGGATTCAAAGTGGGCTTTGGGTTTCCATTTTACCGTGATCCAGTTGAGCAGAGCGTGTTCTGTTGGCCAGATTCCGATGAATTTTCCAATGAGCGCATAAGTTCTCATGTGTTCGATTTTGCATTGATGCGAGTTGTTGGGAGATCAATATGTGGTCGATTCTCGAATTTAGGAATGTAGGTGTTGGTCTTGATGGATTCTGGGGCGGGAGGTGTCATGGATGGATTCGCAGTTGTCGAACAATCAATTATATTGGGAGCAGACTGTTTTTATTGGACGGTTTCCTGGGCAAGAAGAATTTCTGAGACTTGTTTCAAAGAGATTCTTGATGGATCGCTTAAGAATTCTTTGTTGGAAAGGGAGGAGCCTGCGACTCCTCCCTTGGAATCGGCCATATGGGTTTGGAACTAGAGGCTAGCGGTGGATGGGACCTAGATGAAGGTGAGGGAGGGCATGGAAAAAATCTAGAGTTAGGATTCGGGCATCCGCTAGAAAGGTGGAGCCAGAATACTACTAACTTTTGGTTCCCGTTCTTTCACTTCATGCATCTATATTATATATCTTCGACGCCATTCTTTGTTACTAAGCATCAGTGCATATATTATATTTAAATCACTAGTATGATATTATATGTAAACCAAGGGTGCATACTATAAACATACAAATCGTAAAATTTTGAAACAATAAAAATAATCGTATGTTATATTGTTTAAAGAACAATGTTTTTTTTTAATATTTGGCACCGATGCTTCCATATAATTAATAGGCACCAGTGTGTATAACCCATTAAAACATGTTTCATTCTATATTATGGCACACATAGTTTAGTGAGTTCATAAGAAAGCAATGCACCGATATCTATATATTTTAATTGATTGTTTTATTTTACAAATTTTCAATTAATCATCTCAAGATTAAATATTTTCATAATAGTATTATTTTTTATATTTTTGTTATTGCATTTTGATATAATGATTGCATTAATGGGTTATCCAATGGATTTCACCTTTTTTATTTGTAAGAATGTAAATCATCCACATATTAATTAATCATCAACGCAATATTTTAAATATCAACAATGCAATAAAATAAGAAACCCATTTGATTATATATGAATAAGATGCTCATTATCATACAAAATGGGAAAATGTAAAAGTCCACAATAATCAAAATGCAACCAATATGTGATTGTTACACTTATTGGTAACATGTCCTCATGCAATTGGGACAATATGTCAATTACATTAAAAAAAATCATTGATTTTCACATACAGATATTCCAAAACATAAAACTTGTAGTTTCATTTCTTCATCACTTGTAGACGATATTGTACTTTGGTTATTTAACCTATTTTTTTCTTGATCGACTTGTGTTTTATGTTCATCCTCTTCATGTTCTATCTACAATCATAAAAATAAAGTGTAATAAGTAAATCTATATTTATATAGTAGAATGTACATGATTGCGTAAATAAAAAAGTGTACCATAGTAGTGACAGTTTCATAAACATTACACATTCTTTCAAAGCCATGATGCATGCCATCTCTCAAAATATCTTTTGTTGGATTCACTCCATACTTTGGTTCGTGCATGTTTAATATGTCATGACAAAGCATAGTCAATATAATTACTATAAAGGTTTCTTGTTATTCCATTAATTATAAAATGAAGGAAATTAAACAAAATAGCTACTTACAAATTCTTTAAACCTTCATACATGAACATATACTCACAACCCATACTTAATCCAATGTTGATCAATTCTTTGATTGGCTCTTATTTGTATGTTAACACATATTAGAAGACATCAATTGATGAAATTGTATATTAATTATTCAAATATATCAGTAGTGCCCATTTCCATGTCTCCTCATGCTTCATACTCAGCAATATCCCCACCATAAACCTCATGATCCTCCTCCATTATTAGCCTGTGTCCCACAATATGGTAGTGTTATCGGGTGTAGGTATTTCTTCCATATGTAGACATAGACATGTATATATATTTATACAAAACAACGATGGAAGTATTTATTTGACATGGACGACATGGTTGGATGGAAATTAATTTGACATAAATATCGTTAAGCAGCTGAAAGGTCAGGTAATGACCTTCGTGCGGTGCCTTTGGTCTGTCTATCCTCTGAGTTTCCCTTTCGCGCAGTAGTTGCAGTCCCAAGAGGGAAATTTATCGGGCAGTCTCCCGCTTTGTATGGCAATTAGACTAACAATTCAACCTATATGGAAAAGTCAAATTCTGTGGTTTGATCTTACATTGCGAGTATGTAAGACCATATTGCAAGTTTTCCCCAAATACATGTTTTTTATTCTTCCCACTTAGGGAACCAGTCTCGGTACAATCAAGAAAGTCGTCGTTAATTTAGCACCTTCAGACTGTGAAGATTAAATAAATTTTGACTCATTTGATCTTGTAAATATAAAAACCAAATGGATTCAAGTTGTGGTGGATCCATAATGAAGCATCCCAAATAACTATGTATCTAACTAGGGGTATGCACTCTAAATTGAACCCATAGAGTGTGAAAATACCCCAAACAAGTACTTTGAAATATCAAAGTGAAACAAATTGATGACCAAAAGCCAAAGAGAAATAGGAAAGGTGATAAAGGACCCTACCTAATCACTAGACTCAATTAAAGTGATCTAGAACAGAAAGACAGTGGAGAGATACTGATGCCATCAATGTGCATGTCACAAATCGACACAACACAAAATTTGGTTACATCGTTACATACCTAATGGCTAGGCATATGTGAATACTAAAGTGAAAAATCATTACACTACATAAAGTATACAAGGTTTCAATCTATGTATCTTTCATTGTTATAGTATAATTATATTTCCAAGAGGTTTGATTGTACCACAAGGGATTCACCATGTTGACCAAATGTCTTATCACGTTCATTCATAAAGGGGGGTTTAAAATTGTGAAAAATAGGGTTAATATATTGTAGGTATTGGGGGTGGGGATGTAGGGTACAAGGGGATTTATAGGTATTGGGGGGCTATAAAAAGGGGCATTTGGTAAAAATAAGGATTTTTCTATTGGAAATATATATTGGGAGGCGGGTCCAAAAAGATATTTTGGGAGGTATTTTTCAATATCTAGTGAAATTAGGGGTATTATTTGATATCCCTTGAACACACATGCTATGTCATAGATTCACTAAGTGGATACATTGTGGATTCTACATATTCTTCTCTATATTTGGTTTAGGATTTCCATTGTGAGTAGTTTTGAGTCTAATGGATTGTATTTATGTCTAGGTTTGGTTACGTCAAAGGCATCATTTAGGGAGCAACATCCCTTAAAAGGTCATCTTGAAACTTGTCTTCCAATATCAAAGGTTTTTGAAAATCATCTCTCCATGTGTCCTCTCAAACTTTTCATTATTTTTCTATGGTCATATATCCCCTTTATCTAAGAATTTCAAACCACCACTCTGATCCAATCTATTCGAGTTTTCCTACCATATTTGATCTGATTAGATTTCCCTTTCGCCTTGAAAATTTATAATGTGTTTGAAGTGTTATAAATAATGTTTTTATGCATTTATTGGAGGAAGAAGACACTTCTACTCTTGGGCTTTGCTAATTCCAATAGCATATACCTCTAAGCATTGATGTCAAGTATGCTCTTCACTACAAGGAAAACACCATGTATCGAAGGTTTTTACGAATATTTTTAGTGTTACAATATTTGGAAAATTTTCCAAAAAAACCCTTCGCTAAAACCTCCGCTATTTGAAGTAAAGGTTTTAGCGAAGGCTTAATTGATGTTTCATATAACTAAAAAAAATTGGTTGGGTGGAGGTTTTTTTTCGATGCTTTTATTGTTAAAGTACACGAGTGTGCTCTTCTTTAAAATGCATCAGTGCACACATAAACTAAAATGCATCTGTGTTGTTATAGTTATTATGCATTGGATTTATCATTTTGTTGTATGCAACACCAATGCTCTTATAATTTTTATGCATCGGTTCTACATTGTTTGTTTATGCAGCACTAGGGATTTCTAAGTTTATGTATGCACTGGTACTTTTATTTTATGTGTGTTTGAGTCCTTGTACAATTTGTATGTGTTGGTACCTATATTACCATGCGCACCGAAGGGTAGTGAAATTTTGAATATTCGAGGTGAGACATCGACGCCATTCTTTGTTATTTTTTGTAAGTTTGATATCTATTCTATTAAAATATAGTGGAGTAAAGTACAATCAAGAAAATTCAGAGTAGACAGAGATTTTCCTTAGTGGNGTAGTGAAATTTTGAATATTCGAGGTGAGACATCGACGCCATTCTTTGTTATTTTTTGTAAGTTTGATATCTATTCTATTAAAATATAGTGGAGTAAAGTACAATCAAGAAAATTCAGAGTAGACAGAGATTTTCCTTAGTGGGAAACCAGTGGTGGAATTATGCCTACCCTTAATGGGAAACCAGGCATACCCCAAAAATAAAACTGAGTTTTAGTTATTTGAGTGTCTTGTACTCGAAACTAGAGAAGTTTGCAAATATTTAAATAAACCTGAAAAAAAATTGAGAAGTGGTGCCAAGGCCTGAATATCAAGGATGGGTTCCATCCATGGTATTTTATTTAATGACTGGGAAGCCATAAAAGTCAATGTCATTATCGTTGGCCAAGTTGGAGTTGAACATGGACCGGTGTTTGACCGAGAGGCCGACTGTTTTGATGTTGGGAACCTTCAACGAGTTGTGCATGCCTGGGGCAGTCATCATACTTTTCATACCTAGGGTCGTCGTTGTCACAGATTTGTGGGTACCTAGAGTTGTCAACATGCCTCTTGTACCTGGAGGTGTCTCCTTAGCGTTGATGTTGGGTGTCTTGAGAGATGTCAAGGAGGTGGGAGGGGATGCAGCAGGAGGAGGATGATTTTTGGGAGTGGTCGGAGCAGAGGGAGGGGGGCGAGTTGTGGGGGAGTGAGGTGAGTTGAAAGGGCTATGAAAAAAGACACCAAGGAGGCTAAGGAGGGCGTGAGTGAGTAAATTATTGACCACCTAGTAGATGCGTCGGTGACTAGAGGTGAGAAAATATGTTGGGAGGGAGTTAGACACCTCTTCTTCCCAGTCATCAAGCAATTTTTGCAGGGAAACCGGAATAGAGCAGTCGAAGCCATCCTAGTTGGCCAGGAAGAGTAGGTGAGGAGGTGCATCTTCATGGACCACTCTATCCTAGGGAAGGGGTGGCACATCAGTGAGGAGGCATGGGCGAGAAATTGGGATGGCAAGGCACAGAGTCGAGCTTCCATCGATCTCTAAACACAGAGGGGCAACATCGTAGGATCGTAGAGAGCTTGTCTGTGAGGGAGGCAAAGTGAGAGTGAGGTGAACGAGTGCATGTGAACAGAAGTACAGCGTGAAGGAGGGGGGTTCACCCCTGATGCCATTATGTTCGTTGGACTATTGGAGCGTGGGAGATGAAAAAGGTTGCAGAGCGTGCATGGGCGAGGGGCAAGGGCCATGGGTGTAGTGAATGTGCAGCGCCTTGGGGGGAGGGTAGTTAAGGAGCATGAGGGGTTGGTGAGGTGGCATGCATCCAGTCATCACAAAGCATGCCAGGAGCGTAGGTGTGGACATGGTCACCCGCATCCGGGGTAGTGGAATCCTTGATTTCCATGTCGATACAAACTTGTCTAAAGGAGGGAGTGGAAATATCCTCTATGGTAAAATTCTGAAGGTCAACATTGTCCTGAAAGATTTCATTGGCAATTGTGTCAGTCAGGGAGTTCGCCTTGAATCGGATGTTGAGGAGGGATATTGGGTCCCCAACATACAAGAGTTGAGAAATATGTTGAAGGCCCTAGTCCAAGTGCCAACTAGGAGAGAATTTTGATCTCTGAGAGCCATTTTTCATGTGAGTATCCAGAAAGAAAATAAGGTGAGAGTCACCTTCAATTAAGAGAGGGAAAAGTGCATGTTGCCTGGATTTTATGAGACCATGGAGGAGACCTTAAAGTTTTGCTGCATTTTTATTTTCGTTCCCAATGTTCTCATGATAAAGACAAACAATATCCCTTGTGTCAGTACATAAAACACCTTCAAAACCCATGGGTCCAAGATTACCTTTTGAGGCACCATCAAAATTTAGTTTGAGGAAACCAGAGGGAGGGGGCACTAATGATCTATACTGTGGGGGGCTCTCATGCAAGGGTCTATGGAAGGGTGGGGAGTCCCAATAGTGTCAGGGTGGATGTCCCATCGTTGAAGGAGTAAAGGTTCATTGGGCGGAGCTTTGAATTCAAGGTCAGACCAGCAGTGCAGAAGGACAGTCTCTAACGACTTTTTTTTAAAAATGGTCCAGAGGGAGTCTTTAGAAGAAGATTTATCTTCAAAAATGTGTCGTTTGTGCTCTTTCCATATGTTCCAGACTAGGAATTCGGGGAGCACCTATCAAAGACAGTTGATAATTGGGTTCTGATAGGGATTGTCGGCCCAATTCTTGAGGGTGTGAGTGATGTCGCCATGAATTCGATTTGAGATCCTGTAGAGGATCGCTACTTTGTCCCATAAATTGTTGGAGAAGGTGTAGTTGTTGTTGTTACAGAGAACACATCTCGGTGGGGCATAGAATCCTCTTTTAAGGATGTTTTCCGAGGTGAGAATATGTCTGTGAAGAACCTAGCAAAGAAAGATTGAGATCTTTGGCCAAGTCTTTAGAGCCCAGAGCTTGGCCCAGCCTGGGTCAAGAGTATCAGGGACGGGGTGAATGAGGAGTTGGTAAGCCTCTTTTATGGTGAAGGATCCCCTTGGAAAATAATCCCATCTGAGCTTGTCATTGTCCGCATTGATTCTGATTTTTTTATTGCTGACATCTTGTACCTGGAGGTGTCTCCTTAGTGTTGATGTTGGGTGTCTTGAGAGACGTCAAGGAGGTGGGAGGGGACGTAGCGGGAGGAGGATGATTTTTGGGAGTGGTTGGAGTAGAGGGAGGGGGGCGAGCTGTGGGGGAGTGAGGTGAGTTGAAAGGGCTATGAAAAAAGACACTAGGGAGGCTGAGGAGGGCGTGAGTGAGTAAATTATTGACCACCCAGTAGATGCGTTGATGACTAGAGGTGAGAAAATATGTTGGAAGGGAGTTAGACACCTCTTCTTCCCAGTCATCAAGCAATTTTCGCAGGGAACCCGGAATAGAGCAGTCGAAGCCATCCTGGTTGACCAGGAAGAGTAGGTGAGGAGGTGCGTCTTCATGGACCACTCTATCCTAGGGCAGGGGTGGCACATCGGTGAGGAGGCATGGGCGAGAAATTGGGAGGGAAAGGCACAGAGTCGAGCCTCCATCGATCTCTAAACACAGAGGAGAAACATCGTAGGATCATAGAGAGATTGTTTGCGAGGGAGGCAAAGTGAGAGTGAGGTGAACGAGTGCATGTGAACAGAAGAACAGTGCGAAGGAGGGGGGGTCATGCTTGATTCCATTATGTTCGTTGGACTATTGGAGCATGGGAGATGAAAAAGGTTGCAGAGAGTGCATGGTCGAGGGGCAAGGGCCATGGGCATAGTGAATGTGCAACGCCTTGGGGGGAGGGTAGTTAAGGAGCATGAGGGGTTGGTGAGGTGGCATGCATCCAGTCATCACAGAGCATGCCAGGAGCGTAGGTGTGGACGTGGTCACCCACATCTAGGGTAGTGGAATCCTTGAGTGCCATGTCGATACAAACTTGTCTGAAGGAGGGAGTGGAAATATCCTCTATGGTAAAATCCTGAAGGTCAACATTGTCCTGAAATATTTCATTGGCAATTGTCTCAGTCGGGGAGTTCACCTTGCGTCGGATGTGGAGAAGGGATATTGGGTCCCCAATATCCAAGAGTTGAGAAATATGTTGAAGGCCCTAGTCCAAGTGCCAACTAGGAGATAATTTTGATCTCTGAGAGCCATTTTTCATGTGAGTATCCAGAAAGAAAACAAGGTGAGAGTCGCCTTCAATTAAAAGAGGGAAAAGTGCATGTTTCCTGGCTTTTATGAGACCATGGAGGAGACCTGAAAGTTCTGTTGCATGTTTATTTTCGTGCCCAATGTTCTCATGATAAAGACAAACAATAGCCCTTGTGTCAGTACATAAAACACCTTCAAAACCCGTGGGTCCAAGATTACCTTTTGAGGCACCATCAAAATTTAGTTTGAGGAAACCAAAGGAGGGGGCACCAATGATCTAGACTGTGGGGGGATCTCATGCGGGGGTCTATGGAAGGGTGGGGAGTCCCAATAGTGTCAGGGTGGATGTCCCATCGCTGAAGGAGTAAAGGTTCATTGGGAGGAGCTTTGAAGTCAAGGTCAGACCAGCAGTGCAGAAGGACAGTCTCTAACGACTGTTTTTTAAAAATGGTCCAGAGGGAGTCTTCAGAAGAAGATTTATCTTCAAAAATGTGTCGGTTGTGCTCTTTCCATATGTTCCAGACTAGGAATTCAGGGAGCACCTGTCAAAGACGGTTGATAATTGGGTTTTGATAGGGATTGTCGGCCCAATTCTTGAGGGTGTGAGTGATGTCGCCATGAATTCGATTTGAGATCCTGTAGAGGATCACTACTTTGTCCCATAAATTGTTGGAGAAGGTGTAGTTGTTGTTGTTACAGAGAACACATCTCGGGGGGCCATAGAATCCTCTTTTAAGGATGTTTTCCGAGGTGAGGATATGTCTGTGAAGAACCTGGCAAAGAAAGATTGAGATCTTTGGCCAAGTCTTTAGAGCCCAGAGCTTGGCCCAGCCTGGGTCAGGAGGATCAGGGACGGGGTGAATGAGGAGTTGGTAAGCCTCTTTTATGGTGAAGGTTCCCCTTGGAATACAATCCCATCTGAGCTTGTCATTGTCCGCATTGATTCTGATTTTTTTATTGCTGACATCTTGTACGATTTGATTTATTGTTTATGGATGCAGATGAGAGAGACAAGTATGGAGCGATAGCCAGTGTCTGAAGTGTTGCATGTTTGTGGTGTGCCAGTATTCATTGACCTTAGGGATGCCTTGATTTGAAATATTATGTTGCATTTCCAAGCTTGAAAGTTGTTTCTAAGAGTCTGACCAGAAGTTTGCTAGGGCCCCATTTCTGATTTCCCAAAAAATGTGTTGTTGGATAAGGTGGCATTGATGCTTCACCGAGTTCCAAATGAGAGAGACTTGAGTGGTATGGGTGAAGCGGATAAGGTTGTGAGGGTCTAAGTTTGGGGCGTATTTTTTGTGCCAGATTTGTGCCCAGGGGGTGGATGTGTTGGATATCCAGCTCCACCAGGTTTTAGCACTGAGAGTTTTGTTGCTTTTTGTAGGGTCCCTGAGGCTAAGGTCACTTATATTATTTGGTAAGTAGAGGGTGTCCCATTTGACCAGCTCCCATTTGTGAGTGTTGTTGTCCCCTCTCTAGAGAAAGATGCATTGTAATTTCCGAATGGATTTGAGCACCCATTTGGGGGCAACAAGAATAGAGAAGAGATACATCGGCATTGTCTGCAAGGTAGATTTTAGGAGAATGAGTCACCCTGCCAGATTGAGAGTTCTGTAAGTCCAGGAGGATATTCATTGAGTGATTTTTTCTAGAAGTTCCTTCCAACTGGAGTTCTTAATGGTTGAGGTGATTAGCGGAGCTCCTACGTATTTGGAGGGGAGAGAGGAGGTAGAAAAACAAAGGGTTCTAGAAATGGTTCTTTAAGTGAGAAGGGGAATGTTGAAGAAGACTATGAGAGATTTTTCCAAGTTTATAGTGGCGCTCGAGGCCTCCGAGAAGGTATCAAGCATGATTTTGAGGGTGTGTTCTTCTTGGATGGAGGGGTGGGATAGAAGGAGGTTGTCATCCACAAATTGTTGGTGGGTCAGAGGTTGAATGTTGTGTAGCTTTAAGCCTCTAAGAGTGCCATTTGATGTGGATTTTTTTAACATTCGACTTAAACCTTCATCCATGAGGATAAAGAGAAAGGGGGAAAGGGGATCTCCCTGACATATTCCATGTGAGGGGAGGAAGGCAGGGGAAGGAGATCCATTGACAAGAAAAAAAAATAAGGCAGAACAGAGGAGGGTCTTCTCAATGTACTCCCAACTGAGGCGATCAAAGGCTTTGGATAGGTCTAGTTTGAGTAGCATACCCAGTGTCTTGGTGGATTTTATGGAATGAATGACTTCATGTGAAAGAATGATTCCATCCAGAATCTTCGTGCCCTCAACATAGCATTTTTTCTCAGGAGAGATAAGCAAGGGAAGAAGAGGCTTTAACCTGTTAGCTATGACTTTAGTGATGATTTTATAGATAACATTGTAGAGTGTTATGGGTAGATACTTACTTGGGACGACCGCATTTTCTTCTTTGGGGACCAGGGTGAGGAAGGTGGCATTGAGGAAGGGAGGACCCACTGATGATTACGTGATTCCTACACAATGTCGAGAACGTCCAACTTGAGTATATCCCAGCAGGCATGGAAGAAGTTGATAGTTAAACCATCTGGCCCAAGGGATGTATATTCCTCCATTTGCATGACAACAATGTCCACCTATTGAAGAGTGATTGGATGCATGAGGGAAAAGTTGTTTTGATTGGTGACTATGTTGGGGATGTGGGAGGTAACCCTGTGAATGGAGTTTCCTATAGAGAAATTCCCTTCCGTGAGAAGATCAACAAAGTAGGAGACCAACTATGTCTCAATGTCCTTATGGTTTTCAAGCCTTGTGCCATCTTCCATTCTAAGGATGGAGATTATGTTGTGCATTCTGTGATGGATAGTATAGCGATGAAAGAAGGAGGTATTGTGTTCACCCTCTTTTAGCCAAGAGATTTTGGATTTTTGTTTCCATAGTATTTCCTCTTGCTTGCATCTTTCTTCAATTTGGGACTGAAGCTATGTTTCTTTGTGTGCGAGAGTAGTCGAGCGACCTTCGAGGATGATCTATTTTTGAAGGGACTCCATGTCCTTTTCTAGAGTGGTTTTAGTTGAGAAGTTGTTCCCAAAGTTCGTTCTATTCCACTTCTTCATATGTTTCTTTAGCCTTTTTAGTTTCTGTTGGAATCTATACATTTTAGTGTGACCAAGGCGGTGGGTAGTCGACCACCATTGTTGGATCATGGGTTTGAAGTCAGGGCTAGATAACCAAAATTTCTCAAATATGAAGGGACGGTGGCGATCCTTATCATTTTTTTGCCAATGAAGGCAGATGGGCCAATGGTTAGAGCCTAAGGAGGGGAGGATGGAGGAGAAAATATCGTCCCCGACTGTTGCAATGTCTTCAGAGACTAGGAATCGATCGATATGTGAGGCGATATGGGAGTTTCCTCTACATCAGTTTTTCCAGGTGTAGATCCTATTGGTGGGATCCATATCAACCATTTCATTATTCTCAATGAACTTTTTAAATTTGTTGTCCTCCTGCTTGAGAGTGTGGTGCCCCCCCTTTTTCCCCGCAGATTGGTAATGAGGTTGAAGTCACCGACAAGGATCTCATTCTTTTTGGGATTTTATTGCTTGTACCAGTCCATAAAATTGAGGAGATTTGTTTTTTATCAGTGGATTGAGGTCCATATACAAAGTTGATGAAGCCATGCATGTCCATGCCAATGAGGTGGTAGGAAGCTGAGATGGATTTTTTGGTGGTGGTGAAGTCATTAAGAGTGATATTTGAAGGATCCCAAGTGATTGCAAGTACACTTGAGGCTCTGGCCGCATCCACTGCAATGGATTTGCTATTTTTCCAAAGAGGAGCTAGCAGAGTTTGGAGAGTCTCGCTAGTGCTTTTGTTTCCTAAATCATGAGGATTGTGGGTTTTTCCTGGTAGATTTTTCTTCGGAGGATTCTGTATTTTCTAAGACCGTTTATGCCCCTAACATTCCAAGCGATGACTTTCATTGGGAAAATTGAGTGTTGGAGGAAAATAATTAAGTTATCTAGTCCTATTCCACTGACTCTACTAACATGGAACCCAAGGAAGCAATGTGTTGAAGATCTGTCTTGCGCCCATGCTTATTGAGATCTTTGAATGTTTTCTTAAGATCAGTGGGTGGGTTGTTTTGTATCCCCAGTCGACCATGTAGTTTGGATTTGTGGAGAAATTCTTTAAGGAGGTGGATCTTCTTTGGAGTGATCGTGTGGAAGGCATGTTTGTTTCATGCATCTTCCAGTCCTAAGAGATCTAAATCGCCCAGATCTATATCTCCCATATCTTCATTCATTAACGTATCTAGGTCATGACTGGTGAAGAAGATCAGGTTCTCTGTGGGCGGCATTGAGGACGGATCAGGCAAGGGAATGAGCGAGGTGGATGAGGGATATTAGGTGGGAGTGATTTCCTGGTTGTGCATGGGTTCTTGGTGCTACTTTTTGGAGGCTGCCTGGAGGCCTTCTTCACTGTGATCCTCCCCGGGCATTTCTTAGGCCACAACTTGAAAACTATTGCTTGTAGAAAGATATTTGGATTTGAATGCAGTGTGGGGTTTCTGGGAATTTATTCTCTGGGTGGGGATTGTGCGGAAACCATCTTCATCCAGGAGTGTTGCATCTTTTGGAGTTGTAGTTTGTTTGTTCTGAGGGCGGTATCAGAAGAGGTTCCCATGTTCATAGAATTTGCGACATCTAAATGGTACATGATCATAATCCAAGGTTTGGATCCATTCTGTATCTTCATGGGTGAGTCTGGAAGGGCTTTGGAAATGTGCATGTAGACATAGATCCTAGTGTAGGAAGTGCATCTGTTGGTTTTAGTTTGCTCTGCTATTTTGATGAAGTTTCCCAGAGTGTTACCAATGTCTTTGAGGGTTTCATCATCCCAGTAGTCCTGGGGTAATGAGTAGAGCCTAATCCACATGGGTTCCTAGGTGAAGTCTACCTTGTCTATATTGAAGTGCTATGTCCAGTTTCTGAGGTATAATACTACCGAGTTGAAGAAGTAGGATCCTCCTTCTAGTATTTGATATATGTTATCCAATCGCGTGAAGATGTTGGTGAAGAATTCTTTTGAGCCGAGTTGGATGTCAAAGTGGGCTTTGGATTTCCATTTTTCCATGATCCAATTGAGCAGAGCGCATTCCGTTAGCCAGATTCCGATGAATTTTCCAATGAGAACATAAGTTTTCATGTGTTCGATTTTGGCATTGATGCAAGCTGGTGAGAGCTGAATCCGTGGTCGGTTCTTGGATTTAGGAATGTAGGTGTTGGTCTTGATGGATTCCGGGGTGGGAGGGTTCGTCAACGTTTTCACAGTTTCTGAACAATCAGTTGTATTGGGAGCGGACTGGTTTTCTTGGACGAGTTCGTGGGCAAGAGGAATTTATGAGACTTGTTCCCGAGAGATTCTTGGTGGGTCGCTTAAGAATTCTTTGTAGGAAAGGGAGGAGCTCATGGCTCCTCCCTTGGGGGAGGACATGGGGGTCTGTAACTATAGGCTAGCGGCAGAGGGGACCTGGTCGAAGGTGAGGGAAGGCATGGAAAAAAACTAGAGTTAGGGTTCGGGCATCCGCTAGAAAGGTGGAGCCAGAGTACTACTAACTTTCGGTTCCTAGTCTTTCACTTCATGCATCTATATTCTATATATTTGACACCATTATTTGTTACTAAGCATCGATGTGTATATTATATTTAAATCACAGGTATGTATATTATATGTAAACAAAGGGCGCATACTATAAACATACAAATCGTAAAATTTTGAAACAATAAAAATAATCGTATGTTATATTGTTTAAAGAACAATGTTTTTTTTTTTAATATTTGGAACTAGTGCTTCCATATAATTAATAGCCACCAGTGCGTATAACTCATTAAAACACATTGCATTCTATATTATGGAACGCATAGTTTAGTGAATTCATAAGAAAACAATGAACCGATATGTATATATTTTAATTAATTGTTTTATTTTACAAATTTCCAATTAATCGTCTCAAAATTAAATATTTTTATAATAGTATTGTTTTTTATATTTTTGTTATTGCATTTTGACATAATGATTGCATTAATGGGTTATCCAATGGATTTCACCTTTGTTATTTGTAATAATTTAAATCATCCACATATTAATTAATCATCAACGCAATATTTTAAAAATCAACAATGCAATAAAATAAGAAACTCATTTTATTGTATATGAATAATATGACATTATCATACCCCCCGGATGGGGTGCCACGTCGCAAACCAGATCCATGCGGGATAACGTCGGGACACAGTATTAATGCATCCATCGGCGACCATCCACTCAGTCATTAACCCACCATGGATCGGCACAACCATACCCAGGCGATGAGCCCCTTCACGCAAGTGAACAGTACTCGGCATCAGCGCACTCAGCAGCAAGCCTTAATGGCTATGGCGGTTGTGGTTTGCCTCCTCCTTATCACCAGAATTGACAGAACAGAGCGACATTCTCCCATCGCAACGTTCATTCCACCGGAGCAACAACAGTTCATTCCACCAGAGCAGCAATTTGAGGTCCCGTTGAAGATCTGGAGCAGAGAAGTCCATTCACAAGGAACCCTGGTCATCTCTAGGGTCTCCACCATTCCCATAGAAAGAGGAAATCCGCAAAGGGGTGTCACTTGGTACACAGCCAAATTTCGACGCCAGAGACAGAAGAAGTTTGAGCAGGCGCTGGCCATGGCGTCCATCCAAAGGCGCAAGAAACCACGAATGCCTCCAATGGCGTATGTGGAAGAGATTACCTTGGAGGATGCCATGCAGAGTTATCCCAAGCTCCCTCTGTTCACAGTCCCGGACAATTGGAATCCACACACTGAGTTTGGCTCGGACGACAAGCCTCAGCCTGCGGGCATTCCGCTTGGTCCCAAAGCCAACAGCCTAGAGGATCATTTCACCACCTGTTATGTAGAATAAGAGACCCCACCTGGTGCACCCATGGAGGCAGCAACCCAGTTTTCCAACCGACCGGCGCATGCAAGTGACGACGCAATAGAGCCCATTCCCCTAGCTTTCGTCGACAGCCACTGGCAGGAGCAGCAACTCTTCACCGAATCGGGGTACCTCGCTCTCATCTTCGAGTTGAGGAGTTTGTTGGATGACCAGGACTTTCGCCTCGCCCGAATTGATCAACGGCTTGACATGTTATTCGCGGCTCACTCCATAACTCTTCCAAAGCGACAATGCCCAACGTGCGCGCAGGCCTACATGCTTCCAGCAGGTTGGCGACAGCATGGGGACGAGGATGAGCGCACGGGATAAAAGTTTCAATGATGTTCTTGGTTAGGAATTTATTTTTTTGTTCTGAACTAAGCTTCAGCCCAGTTAGTTCTTAGTTATATTATAACTAGTTTATGGCATACATTTTAAACTTAATGGGTGACAGTCCTGGTTTCCTTCAGGCAGGATGGAACTCTGTCAATTTTGTTCGCTGGGAAACACATGGCACAGGATGCCCAGCAATCTCGGTTTCCTATTTAGGCGGGACAGTTGGCATCGCAAACAGTCATTGTACCTTGATTATGCTAATATAACAGGGCCTATCCTTTTTTACTTTAAAATAT